>BSBM01001240.1:1020000-1328493 GCA_027924585.1 Larix kaempferi
CATGTTCATCATCCTCATCATACTCGTCATTGCCATCTTCTTCGTCATCATCATCATCATCTTCGTATCGTCACCATCATCAATCATTGATGATGATGATGATGATGATGATGATGACGACGAAGATGTTGTTGATGATGATGATGAGGAAGAGGGTGATGACGAAGATGATGATGATGATGGTGGTGGTGGTGGATGGTGATGAATATGAGTACGATGATGAAGATGATGATGATGTTGATGATCATCGTACTCATCATCAACATCATCAACATCATCATCATCATCTTCATCATCATCGCCATCAATGTTGATGATGAGGATGATAATGATGATGATGATGACGTTGACGATGAAGATGATGACCTAGATGTTGATGAAGATGAGGAAGAAGGACGATGATGATGATGGTGTTGATGATGACAATGACGATGATGACGAAGATGATGATGAGGATGGTGATGAGGATGAAGAAGATGATGATGATGGAGATGATGTTGATGTTGATAAGGATGGTGATGAAGATGATGATTATGAAGAAGGTGGTGATGATGAAGAAGATGACAATGGTGGAGATGTTGATGAGGAAGGGGGAGATGAAAATGATGATGAAGATGTTGATGATGATGGTGATGGTGATGATGATCATCATCATCATCATATTCATCATGATCATCACCATCTTCATCACCATCTTCATCACCATCATGATCATCATCCTTGTCACCATCATCCTCATCACCATCATCATCATCATCATAACCATCATCCTCATCATCATCTTCATCACCATTTCCATCATCATCATCACCATCACCATCATCTCATCATCATCACCATCATCCTCATCGTCATCTTCATCACCATTTTCATCATCATCATCATCACCATCACCACATCAACATCATCATCAACATCATCATCAACATCTTCAACATCATTGTCATCTCCCCCTTCCTCATCAACATCTCCATCATCGTCATCTTCTTCATCATCACATCTTCATCAACTTCATGTATCCCCTTGACAAAGGAAATTAAATAAACCATACAAAGGCATACAATAGCGCGTACGCGCAAGGACGCGTGCACGCTGTTCTTAACGCGTGTGTGCACCTACGCATGCACGCTGTCAGTCACGCGTGCGCGTGTTTGTGCGTGCGCATAGTTGCGCGCGCGTGCCTGAATTCAAATTGTTTTTGGCGCCCTTGCAAGGTTGGAATTAGCTTCGGATTGCACCTTTAGGCTCGGTCTGATTTATGCCTGATTTATAGCAGAAAACATCAAATGCTGTAACTTTCGGTTTTTCACAACTAGTTCCACATAAGCTCCACGAGTGCACTGCAGATGAAATTGCACATGCTTGTCGAGCTCTGTGTGCATATTCTAAATATATAATTTTTGAATAGATCTGTTGTTGTTTTCTATTTTTAATTCATTTTTAACTGCACTTATGTCAAATTTGTAAAAAACATAGGTCATTTATTTGGCATATAACTTTTGATTAGCTTACCTATTTCGAAAACGGAAGAGAACCCGCACAAGAGCACGAAAATACCTACAACCTAAATATATATATATATATATATATATATATATATATAGATTATTTTTAGACCATGATATGGTGGCTCAACACTTGACCATGTCGTTTTAGGGCTTCACTGACTTCAGTAATTTAAAAAAAATATAAAATTGACTTTTAAAATTTCGGAAAAATAGCCCCGCACAAGATTCTTTTGTTTCCTACGCCTCTACATATATTTTTCTTGTAAATTGAAACTTTACATAGCAAACGGGTGGCTCAAAAAAAACATGTGCATTATGTTTGAGAAAAAAAAATAACATACCAATCTTTGAATAATGACATTTTGGGGTGGTTATACCACTTTTCCATAAATAAAAGTTATATATTCCGGAAGGTCATCCATTTTTCTACGTTTCATCTGTTTACACCTAATCCAAAAAAGTTTTGTAGGTACCTCTAATAATTCATTTTAATGATAATATTTTTGTTTTTCCAGAATGTCATTGCGACTATCGTGTCATAATTGGGTATCATTACCTTGCACCAGCCCATGTAGTTTTCTTACTTACAAAAAAAAAAAAAAATCAACAGAAAATTCTCTCGGTGCTTCGCTCCTCCCAAGATCCTAATGGCTTCCTTTCACGGTTGTTCTATTCCTTAGAATGGAAACCTCTTTATCCAAGATAATAATAAAATAAAATAAAAAAATTCTTTCCTCTACCCTCTCCAAAAACTAGCTCTCTCCCCAAATCTGAATTTTCTTTCTTAGATGAGTATGTAGGTTGAGTGAAAGAGTCCAATCTAACTCTTCCACCTCCTAAATGATAAGGATCAATTGTCCTCATGAAACCTTTATTGGTTGCATGGATATAGGAATTGGTTGCATGAATAAAGGAGATGGTTAGGTTCTCTAAAATGAATGGAGTCTTACTACTTCTCCACTTCTCCTATTTCCATTAAACTAAAGGTTGAGATTATAAACCAATCATCAACATTGCAATAGATTGAAGAGTTTGGGTAATGGCAAGGTGGGTTAGACAATTAGGCATAAGAGACATTCCCTTGGACCAACCCCCCTCGTCCACCTTTCCCCTCTTGTGGTATCATATCCCTTTAAGTGCTCTTGCCTCAGTGAGTCTTATGCCTTTTATTAATAGCAAACATAATCAATGCTCACAAGTATTTACAATCACCATGGAATCTATACTTCATGGTGTTTAAACAAAGTACAACAGTAAAAGGTACCTATGCACAAAATTGCATTATTAAACTTAAAATATCAAAATGGTTAAAATCTGGGATATCACAGAACTTGAGACCATAAAATTACCTAAATGCAAAATATAGGGGGGAGGAGGAGGAATAGATAATATGAACAACACAAAAATGTTTGGATTTCTTCAAATCCAAATTAAATCTAGATGGGTCTAGGAAGCTAAAATTCGGTACCAACATGTCAAGGATTGAAGGATTTGAGTCATTTTGTTATGGCGATTTGCAGGTCGATAGAGTGGAAGATGGAAAGAAATGAGAAGAAGTTAGCATTAAACTAAAATCAATTTTCCTTTTGCAACCTCAACTCTCGGATACCATATCACCAATCATATCTTTATAATGTTCTAATGGATTAGAAATAACATGTAATAATTTATAAGTTACAGAAATAAAGGGAAATAGGTACACAGTCTATATCCAAAGGATATGTTGCATTGTCATATTTTTAGAGATATAAATTGGAAGCAAACTCAATCAAAGAGACAAATTCAAAGTAAACTCAAAAGATTAAGTATCGAGACAAATTTAGAATAGACTCAAGTTGTTTAGGATCGAAACAAATTGACCCATAGAAAATAAACTAACTAAGATAGTGGGAGTTATGGATATTTAAATGGTAATGTAAGTAGAACAAATATGGCAATATAAGGCAATCTAATCACATGGGAAAGGCTCTAGTTAGGGACCCAATTAAGCTTTTCACCGTATGTATAATCTCTTTGCAGATCCTTCTCATAGTCAAAGTTGACTCCCAAGGGAGAAGTGTCATAAAGCGAGATTTCAATCCAAGTGGAGAGGATAACAACATTCCTCCCAACCACATGATCTACACTCAATTGACATAATTGTTTTATAACATTTTAATTATTTTATAACTTTAATTTGGTAAATTTACATTGCATTTTTTAACCATTGATTTCAATTCTTATTTGAAGAGGGATGTACGTATTAATTGAACCATCAAATTTATGAAAAATGAATGCATTGATTATCGCGAAATTGTTTCAGTCTTTGTAATCCATAGAAACCCTCATCAATAATTTGTAACTTTAATTTGGTGGATTTACAATGTATTTTTTAGCCATGGATTTTCGATGGTATTCAAAGAGGGATGTGCGTCATTTTACGAAAAATGAATGCATTTATCGTCATCGTCATCCATAAAAATCCAACCTGCAACGTGGTGTGATGGTGTTTATGTGCTAGCAGGCAAAGTATAATGATCATCCAGTGTAGAGCCACGAGTGAAGTGGCTAAGTGCCTAAGGGAGAGATTACTCACTTGCAATTCAATCTAAATGTAAATAAATCAAATTTTTAATAATTAATTTATATATTAGTTTGAATGGGTTTAAGTTAAAAATATGTCTCTTCTGTAATCAAGCTCTTAAATTATTATTTTGTAGATGTCTTTATATCAACTTTATTAAACATTGCAAAACAATTTAGTGATATTTCAAAAAAAAAAATTAATAAAAAATTTAATATTTTTTTATAATATGGAAATCAAAACACACATAAGATCACATTTTTTATTTAATGAAATGATAATTTGACTATATATATAAAATTGTTTAGAAATGTTCTAAATTTTAGATAAGTTTACTTGCAACCATATAATTTATTTAAGAAACTAAAAGCAATATAAATGATATTCCTATTTTTTAAAAATAATAATATAATTATAAAATATTTATTTTTATAAAATAAAAAATATTACACTAATTACAAAATCATAAATAAAAAAATTAAATTAATTAATTTCAATATATGTTATAATACCAAATGTATGTAAATAAAAAATATTTGGGATTTTATGTAAAAAAATGTTACTTTGTAAGTATTAATTTTGTAAGCTAGCTATGTTATTTTATATTACTGGCAGAAAAAGTGCCACTGGATGACCTGCCACATGGGAAACCAAGTTAATCACTTAGATAAGTTCAAGTACAGAAAAAGTGTCACTGGCTGACCTGCCACATGGGAAACCAATTCAATCACTTAGATAAGTTCAATTATGCTTTAAAGGAGATAATCAAAATTTAACAAAATTGAACCAAAGAGAGGAAGCGTGTCTTACATAGGGAAACTAGAGCTTTCCCCCCTTTTAAGTTGCCTTAACCACATAATTTTTTACTTAAATTTTTTAACAAAACTGTAGGTATTGTCCATCCATAAAACATAGATTTTGAGAAAAAAACTAAGCCAAATTAAACCTAAAAATTTACTTATGTTCCGTCCTAAGATCGGTCACACATTTATAGCAGAGTGTTTGCAACTTCTACCAATATATCCAATTTGGAGTGATTGATGTTAACGTCATCTCGAATGGTGCCCACTACTAGAAGAAGGCTCGCTTGAGTTTAGTCCCTTTTCATTAGAAGTCTACCAAGGAGAATTTTCAAAACCTAGTAAAGATCCAGGCAACGAATGTCCTCCAAGTTGGTATGCTTATCTTTTATCACGTGCTCCTAGAAATTTGCTAAGAGGCTTGCCTCTTCTTGTTCAATCTCAAACCTAATGTGCCATGGTGTCTTCTTAATGAATCGCCTTTTCAACCAATTTTTCCCCATTCCTCCCTCGCATGCACCTAGCGTGTTGACCCAGCATGCTCCATTTCTTTTCCTCAAGACCAATGTTTTCATTGTTTTGGAGCCCAACTATGTGCACAAAAAGAGTAATGAATAAAGTCCAAGAACAACCAAAGATGTCCATAAACTCTTACGCATCAAGTCAATTCACATAAGCCACAACAAGAAAGGAATTAAGGAGCTTTTGATTCAGCTCTCAATTATTAAATAAATTACATCATAAATAAAAATATTTTATATCATTTTACTACGATATAAAAATGGTGTATACTTTATATATGTTATTAATATTAAAATAATATATAAAAATGTTGTTTAATTTATATATTTTTATTAATATTAAAAACCATGTATACATTATAATATTGAGAATAAAGAAAAATTCAATATTAAATATTATAAATTAGTTTATAAAAATAATCAATGAAAATAAATTAATGGTTAAATACATAATAGGGGATAGTTTGGTCTAACTTAATGTATTTTATGCGAAAAAGATGTGGAAATTGTTGATCAATTTTTTGTCTCTTGCAAATTCAACAAACATGTTTGACAGGACATTAATGACTTTTTTCATATTAATCTCTGTTGGGGGTACTAAGAGCATTGATGACACTTTCACCTCATGAGTCGAGCAAGGTAATTCTCATAAACTGCTTCTTATATGTGTATGTTGGACATTATGGAATATGAAAAACAAGGCTATGTTTGATGATATTTCTCTTAATGTGATGGTATGTAGCAGAAAATATTTGTGTTTGTACCAAGATTGACATGCAGTTGGAAAAAAAAAAGGTGTAGGCAGGGAAATGTCCCAACATACGCTTTTTGTACTGCTATTGGGTTTTTTTGATGGTGTTGCGAGATCTGGCTTGTGTGGATGTGACATGGTTCTCAAAATCAATGTTGATCATCAATTCAATCTTTGGATGGGAAGTGGCCTTGGATCTAACACCAAAGTTGAATTGGTTGCTCTTTGGGGGTTATTACACTTTGTAGTGATTAATGATATCTCTTCTATTCAAGTTTTTGGTGATTCCCAAGTGATTGTTCGTTGGGTAAATGGTCAATATAATCTTCAGGTCATAAATTTGGATGCTTGGTGTCAAAGAGTGTTATGTTTGTTGAAGAATTTCTCCAGTTTCTCTATTTCTCATATCTACATTGGGATTTCAACGAAAAAGCATATCATTTGTCCAAGAAGGCTATAGATACTTTTGAAGGCATACTTTACTATGAGGAGTTTATGGAAAGTGTTTTAATTTATGAAGGATCTGTTTTTTTATGGCATAATTTTTTGGCTGTATAGACTATTAGAGACAACTGGTGACTAGTTCTTTGTTCTAAATTTTCGATAAGTCTGTTTTGTAGTTTGAGTTTTGGGCTGTGAAGACTGAGTTGTTTTTGTATAACTATACTTAGTTTCTTGGAACTCTTTCCACCATTGAGGGATGATTTAGACTATAAATATGATGGAGCTTTTGAGTCTATTGCAATGAAGATTTCAGACATATTTTTCTTAAATGATTTTATGAATATAAAAAAATTCATTGAAAAAAAAAATAACCATACAGTAAAATAAACTTATTATATTAAATAATTTATAAAGCTATAAGGTATAAAAAGTATAATAGGCCAATGTTAAAAATTGAAATTGAAAGAAATACAAATTCATACTAAATTTTTAAAAGTATTATTTTGAATTTAAATTTTTTTTTATTTTGAAGCTAAAATTTTATATAATTTATACATTTAAAAAATAGAATTGTGGATATTGAATTATTATTGTTAATCAGTTTGATTATGTCTCTAATAATATTTAATTGTAATTGTGTTTTATAAGTTAAATTTTAGTAATAATTAATTATGATTAAGTGTTTTACAAGTTAAATTCTACTAATAATTAATTATGATTAAGTGTTTTACAAGTTTTATATGTTTCAAGAAGAAAATTAATACAGCTAAGATAAGAATGAATTTTTATGAGTTTTATAGTGAAACAAGACCTTAGACAATTCCTAAAACACTATGGGTGGAAAGGATTTGCCATATATATAAGACTAGGAGCCTTGATGATGAAAGTCACTTTCTCTTAGCATGTCTTGCATACACCCACATTAGATGGCAGTTTCATAATCTTTGCTACAATACAAACCTCCATAACCTTCTAACATGTCAAAACTATAACGATCTAGGAACGCTTCTTTTTAACCTTTTTTAGCATAGAAATAAAATTTTACAGCAATTCAAATAATCCTCTTAAGATCTCATTAAAGTGGAAATTAACTACCATTATCATCATATATACATATAAATACACAAACAATTTTTAAATTATAAAATCATATGTTAAAAACTTTCAAAATCATATATATTGTCCAATAAATTGATGTCAACCCATTAACAAAACTCACTAAGTACCATCCATAGAGGACCTGCAATAACAAACTATATACAAAACTACCACGTTTGACTATAATCCATAGAATTTTAACTTGGCTGTTGCAAAACATGGCAGTTTTGACTTAAGTGGAGAAAGGACAACATTTTTAAAAAATTTAACTTGCTAGATGTTGCAATGCCACTAACTTTAAAATTTATATTATAATGGAAATCCTCTACTCTGGGTATGAACATCGATGTCAATCAATCTGATGGCATTACGTGCCACTGCGACTTCTCCTTTTGAAGCGGGCAAGATGACGGGGACCTTAACTCAATAATGCATGAGCCATGGACGTGGTCCAATTAGACCTGCACACAATATAACCCATACATATTCGTTCTGTTCTTGAAGGCTATTCAACCTGGGAAATCACAGCGATACTCAAAATTTGAGCTCTATTTAACGAAACCATTTGTGTTCAATATGGAGTGGCTGTTTTGGGTTTTGGCAGCTCTGTCTGCTTGCTCAGCGGTTCTTCTGCTGAAAATCGCAACGCTTATATGGTGGAACCCCCTGCAAATCAAGAGGTGCTTTGAATCGCAAGGAATCAGAGGACCTCCATACCGACCACTCAATGGAAATAATGCTGATGTTTCTCGAATGATCACCCTGCTAAGTCCACACCCATGCCATGGTCACATGACATAATCGCTCGAGTTATTCCACATTATTATCAGTGGACCAAAATCTATGGTACGCTATTGTATAATTTCAAAGCATTCATGTTCTTCTGAATTTATGTGTGGTTTGTCGTAATTACATGGCCTTGATGATATCCATCAGATTAGCACAGGAAGAAGAAAAGGATCTGGGACACCCAACACTTTAATTAGTATACCCAATTCATTAATTAATACAACGAACTCTTCTTTCATTAGTTTGTTGTTGTCTATGATGTGTATAGGTGAGGATTTTATCTCTTGGTTTGGTCCGAAAGCCACGTTGAATGTTCCTCACCCTAAACTTATCAAGGAGATATTGTTCGACGAGTTTGAGCATTATGTTAAAGCTTCTCCTCATCCCATCGTCAGGCAGCTGATTGGGCGGGGCATTTTGGGCCTGAACGGTGAAAAATGGGTACAGCACAGAAAAATCATCAGTCCTGCTTTTCATCTTGATGCCTTGAAGGTAAAATAAGATTCTCCATATATTTATGCAAAGTCAAATAACATCATTGATTATGTTCACATAATTGTTTGTTATTATTTCCTCTCCTTAAATTAGGTCTTTCATAGAAGGACACTTATTTTGATCAGGGGCGTTTTGGTTGTCTTTTATCCTACTTCATGTTATTGTCTCTAACTTTCTAGAACATATAGAGGAGTAGTCTAAACAGTAGATTATTTACACTTTTTCAGTGATTTTTGCAAACAATTAACAATTTTTACTGAGTTCATGATTTTGATTGTTCAAATTATATTTTTTATTACAAAAATGGATTCAGCAATTTCAAATATCTATAAGGCACTCCAATTATGCAATTTCAACAATTTCCACCCTATTTATAGTGTTAGTGGACCTAACCATTAAGAATGTGTTTCCTCTTAAAAAGTCATAAGTTCACATAACTGCAAATCCAAAAAAAAATAAAGTATATACACCTCTAAGTTAACAGTTCCCTTTATTGAAACCAGACTTTCCTTCACCACAACAAAAAGGATTTCAGTTAGGAAGGCTATCCTGTAGACTATGTACACCTCTACTTTAGCTGTTTCCTTTGTTGAAACTGGGCTTTTCTTCACCGCAACAAAAAGGATTTCATTTTGGGAAGGCTATCCTCCAACTTAACAAACTGTTCCTCAAACCAACGTGAACATACAGTATACTAGGGTGCTGTTCCTCAAACCAAGGTGAACAAGTACAGTATATTGGATGCTTGAAAGAGCCAAGTAGAAGAAACGTGGAAAATGACCCCTTAAGTTAGGGACAATGACAATGGATGCTTTGCCTGATAGTACGTTCATAGTACAGTCCAGTCCAGTCAATAGATATATTTTTTTTTTGTTTAATTTACATATCAACTAAAAGTAGTTAAATGAAAATCCTTCTATATATAATTGTTTAGATTATCTAATAAAAGCACAGCTATTTTTATGCTACCAACACATGCTCTACATCATGGGCTTAATTCACTTAATATTAAATGAGTTGTTTTGCATATGCTTATCTATTGCAAATATATATTCAGAATTATATATCAAGGAAACAATTGCATATCATTAAACATTAATCAGTAATATTTCTACTACCATAACAGGGTATGGTTCCAACAATTGTGGAACGTACTGCCACTATGTTGGAGGAATGGAGCAAGTTGGTGTTGTTTGGTGAAGCAAAAGTTGAAGTGCTTAAGGAGTTCCGCAATCTCACAGCAGATGTTATTGCTCACACAGCATTTGGAAGAAGTTATGCAGAGGGCAAACACTTCTTTAATATGCAGGATCAACAAATGACTCTTGCAGCTGAAATAACTCGTAGAGTTTATATTCCAGGCTTCAGGTGATAATTTGGATTCTTGATGGCAGCACTATCATTTAATCTTAAATGACTAAAACATATTATAAATATAATTGATTTTGGATATGCACAAATTCTCTTCTGATCTTTATCTAACAGTAACTTCAGAAGTTTTACCATATTTATTTGACCGAGAGAGATGGGATTGCTGCAACGGAATATTTATCATCCTTTTCAAGCTCAACTGTCTATTCAGAATTTAGAGAGTTATGTGTGTAGTAATGTTCTTGGTCTGTAACATACCATGTAAGGTGCCATGATATAGAAGATTGTATAATATCCAGTACTGACTTCTGCAATTTGTGAGAATGGCCTCCTTAACAGGTTTCTGCCTACAAGAAAGAACAGGCAATGTTGGAAGTTGGAGAAAGAACTCAGAAGATGCATTATGCAGGTCATTGAAGCTAGGGAAAAGATTGCTGGCAAAGAAGAATCAGGCAGCTATGGTGCTGATCTACTTGGTCTATTGATGTCTGCTAAAAAAAACAGGTGGGAGGAAATGGACAAGATGTGCGTATGACTATGGAGGAAATCGTTGATGAATGCAAGATTTTCTACTTTGCGGGACATGAAACTACATCAAACCTGTTGACATGGACCATGATATTACTGGGAATGCACCAAGACTGGCAGGCGCATGGACGCAAAGAGGTGTTGGAAGTATGTGGAAAAAATGCTTACCCAGATGCAGATAGCGTGAATCGCCTTAAGATTGTAATTGCTGCTTCCATAAACCTCTATTATTATTATTATTTTCATAGAGTCTAAATTAGAACAATGAACTGTAGAATGTTTACGTGGGTGATCGACAACTTCAAGAGAAAGTTAAAAGGTCGAGATTTTAGTGTAGTACCTTAATTGCTTCACCAAGACTACCGTGAAGCAATCTGTGTTATCTGAACAAGTAGGTGTAGACGGTCCTAAGAACATACTTTACTGACATTTTTCATTCTCAAGGCAGAAAGTTTGGCTGGCGGGCTAAAAATATTGTACACATGTTTGCAGTTGGGAATGATTCTAAACGAGTCCCTGAGACTTTATCCACCAGCAGTGGCTCTACGACGACAGACATACACACCAATGAAGCTTGGAAGGCTCTCACTTCCTGCAGGCATTCACCTTCTGCTTCCCATCCTTGCAATCCACCATGATCCAGCCTTTTGGGGAAATGATGCAAAAGAGTTTAACCCATCACGATTTGGTGAGGGAATAGCAAAAGCTGCAAAGCATCCATTCGCATTTATGCCGTTTGGAATTGGTCCAAGGATATGCATGGGTCAGAATTTTGCTCTGTTGGAGGCGAAAGTGGTATTAGCTATGATTCTGCAACAATTTTCTTTTGTCACTTCACCATCTTATGCTCATGCACCTGCCCTCAAACTTACCTTGCAACCCCAACATGGAGCCCAGATGATCCTCCACCTGAACTAATGGGTGTTTCTCGAAAAACATGCACATATAGAACTCTAAAACTTCAGAGTGAATCTTATCGGTATCCTCATTTGCTTCAAATTCCTATATGTTATATACATATCAATGCGATGCACATATAGAATTTTAAAACTTTACAGCTACTCATATCATATCAGTATGTTTGTCAGGAGTGCCGAGAAAGTGTGTTTTGGGTGTAAGTCCTTTTGTTAAGGTGATAGTATCATTACAAATATTATTGGTGGTTGTCAATTGTGAAAGTGTCTTTTGGGTGTGAGTTCTTTTGTTAAGGTGATAGTATCGTTACAAATATCATTGGTGGGTGTCCATTGAGAAAGTGTGTTTTATTATTGGTGGGTGTGAATTGAGAAAGTGTGTTTTGGGTGTAAGTGTTTTTGTTAAGGTCATAATATGGTTACAAATATTATTCATGGGTTTAATGTAATGTTTTGTGGGTTATCATTGATTTATATTTGTTATTTATGTGATGTTCATAATAATTACAAGTACTAGTATTATAGTGGTTTACTATTTTGTTGGGATTTTATTTCACATTAATATTGGTTTTAATTTTGTGTGTTTAGTTTTTATATTATGAATAATTTACATGCATAATAATTGTGAGGCAAAGATGGTTTATAATGCATTAATTGCACCAAATTGTTTCTCAAAGAACTTAGTTTTGGGGTCCAAGTTCTTACTTTTTTTTCATCAGATATTCAGTAGAATCAAAGAGAGCAACAATTGTTACATCAAAGTCAATTGCAATGATCCATCTTATGCAATGATCCCATCCTTAAATTCATTGAAATAAAGAAAACCTTTTTGTCCTCCCAACGCCTTTTAATAAAGGTTGTCAGCATCCTAATTGATTTCCCTGTAGACATGTTGTAAGGATAGGATATTAAAAGACTCCATCAAATTACGGACCCTTAGGCACCAATGGTCCAAATAAATCACATGTAGTCTGGATTTTCCTGTATCCAAATCTATAAGAATTTCGGAGTCTCCAAAAACTTGAAAGGCAACAATACCAATCTTGATAGCAAAGTGTAACAAACCCGAAAGACCAATCTTCCCAGGGAGACTCATATAAACTCATAACCTCCATAATAGACTCATCGGATGGAAAAGTATGTAGAAGATAATCCAATGAAGGTGAAGACGAATCTAGCCAAGATGGCAAAGTATAGGGGTATGATGCCACAAGATGTTGGTCATCGAGATCTAAATCGTGCGAAGCAAATTGAATCGCTTGATATAGTGGCTCATTTGGGCTAAGTGGCATTCTATTTTTTATGAACTCAAACTCTAATGAGTTAGGCATGACCCAAGGATCATACGATTCCTGAGATTTTTGTACCATTGATGAAATCATATTAACCGAAGCGATTAGCCATGGGGGATTTGGGGCAGTTAACAGAAAAAATCCTATGAGGGGAGAATCCTTAAGCAGACCTACTTCCACGTCTTTGAATTAGGGTTTGGATTGTCCCAAAAGAGGAATGTTGTTAGCATCATTATTATGGATGTCTAGAGTGCAAAAATCGACCTAGTCATTGGTAACAATTTTACCTCGATGAGGAAATTGTACCGAGCGAAAAACCGAGGATGCTACAACAGTCATCACGTAGAACCAATTTCGACCAACCAATAAATTATAGTCCAATGGTGCATAGACTACCTCTACATGGATGGAGACAGTCTTGCCCCCCAATTCTATGGCTAAGGCTGGTAAGAGTCCGTAGGGTTGAAAACGACGACCGTCAAATTCCTTCAACGTGGTCGAAGATTTGTTAACTTCAGGGGAGCCGATAGCCCTCCAACAAGATATAGACATGATAGAATTCAAGGCTCCTTCTTCCAAGACGGTACGATGGATTTCTTTCCCACTAATATTTGTATGAATATGGAAAGCTAGTTGGTAGGATAGCCGCGACTTGAAGTACTCCAAATTGAACATGATGGTGTTGGAAGATTCAGGATGCACAGCTCCGAGAGCTGACAACAAGGTTCTACATTGACTAAGGTAGTTTGGTAGAACTTCAAGCATGGACATTGCACAAGGTGCCTGGGCCAAGTCTTCTATGATGTTGTAGGTGTGTGCAGGGTGGGAATTTGGATTAAATGTCACTTTGCAAATTGTGTCCTTAGGAGGGCGCAACACTATGTCAAGGATTGACTTCTCAATTGAAATAGGGGACAGAGGTGGAGGGGTAGTGGAGGTAGATATTTCTCCGCAAGACTTTCGTTAGTGTTCTTATCTAAAGTAAACTCATATGTATGTGATATAGTGGTTAGGCCAACAGTCTCCTTACACATGAGGACTTGAGACTCCAATTGGTGTGGATGGCTTCTATTTCCCCCTTCTGGGGGGTGGGTTATGTGAAACCATTTGTTGTTGTTGTAAGGGGAAGGGGTTAGTTAACACTTCTTGTGGGGTGCCTTTTAAAAATATTTTAACTTCCTCGCGATGAGGAAATTCTTTGATATAGTGGTCACCTCTGCAAATGAGGCATGGAAACTTATCCTTCCGCTTAGGTTTGGTTTCGTTGTTGGTTTCCTGGGTTTGAGGATTCTCCTGCTGCTTAGAATGTTTTTTGGATTTACCTTTATTCTTATTCTTACCACCTAATGATGAAGAGGATTGAACCTGATTAACCCCAAAAGTCTGGGAAAGAGACGAAGTGGATTTGGTGTTGTTACTAGTCTGATTTCGGGTTGGAGCGGAGGTCGATTGACTTGGCAGTCGAGTCAGTTGAGGCACATACTAAGTCTTCACAGAACCTACTATGCCATCAGCTGGAGGTTCTGTGGCAGACCTTGAAGGATCATTCGTGGGGCAAAGAGAATTTGGGATCAAATCATAAAGTGCGTAAGATTGAGAATAAACTAAATCCAAATATTGAGCACGGTTCATTGCTTGCTCCTTGGTGACAAATCCTCCCATGGAAACATCCCTAGATATAGGTGGCAGTAATGATTTTGTAAACCATTTGACCAATAGTTGGTCCTTAATGGTAGATTTAATTAACCTACACCGCCTCCTCCACTTATAAATGTGATCAAAAATTTGGGTGGAGGTGGATTTTCTGAGCGAGGTTCAAATTTCAGTGCCAATTTCATATCAAATCGGGAACTGAAAACGCGTTAATAAAGCTATAGCCATGGTGTGAAATCGACGAAGAAGTGTCATGGCAACTCGATGTACCACATGGATGCAGTGTCGGTGAGGGTCTACTAAAAGAGCCTCAAATGGAAGGAATCGTCCATTAACAAGTTTGAGGAACACCACAAGTGATAAGTCATTACATGGTTGTTTGTATCTTCATCGAGTTTCCCATCAAATTTGGGAATATCATATGGGAGTTTGGCGTGGATAGGGGGCCAAAGCGGGTTATGTTGAATAGGATCGTTGGTTAAATGCGACAAATATGGAAGATCTAAAGTAGCTAGGAATGGTAGTTGTCGATCCGGCTACGGATACTGGTAGTATTGATGAGGCATCGGTATACCAGTAGGACTGTAAGTTGGTCCTCCCGTGTACTGGGGTTGAAGGGGTTTGGATTTCCCGGGGTTCATTGGCTGGTTGGGTGGAAACTCTTGTGTAGGTGCACCCATAAAGTTAGGTTCACCCTAAGGAACATTTGTATATCCCAGGTAAGGTAATCTGACATGTAGGGGTGTGGGACCAGCCGCCGAAGGGTTGGGTTGATAACCAGATGGCCCTCGGTCCAGATAAACCATCCAATTAGGCACTTTCCCAACGGTGGAGGTTTCCCCCCAGCCGAAACTTACTCCCGAATGAAAACTTTCCCTCTAACAAAAGGTAAGGAGGGATTCGTAATTGAGGGAGTAATCACATTACCAATCTGTGTGGGGTTTGGGGCGACAAAACCACTTGACATAAATATTGACACGATTGGATTATTAACCACTTGACTAAACGGGGGAAGTAATTGATGACCAAGTAACTCGTGTGGTAACAGTCCAACTGTTATTCTAGCGGTGACACTCGAAGGTGGTCACAGTGGGATAAGTGGTTCAGTCGTAATCGTAATTTCCAAAGGAAAAGTAAAGGTCGCGAGTATTGCAGGATCTATGACAACATAAGTAGATGGTAAGGAAATTCCTTGGAATTCATGTGAGGGTCCAGGTATATCCATGCCTAAGGTTCTTCTGTGGGGTGATTTCATTCGACAGAGGTGAGAAAGAACAGAGTCTATAAAAGTGGCTAACAATAACTAAACAATCAGGCAATAAAAACCTTCAGTTAGGGGTTGACTTGTGGAGGGAAGGAAGCCTAACTCTTCTATAGTTTCAACCACCCCTTCAAGTTTTATGGAGTAACGCTTCCTTGGTCTAAAAAAATTTCTTCGTGTATTTTTGCTTCGTTAGAAATGTTTGGTGAACCTATTTGTGGAAAAGGTTCGTTGTCTTCATGTCCTAATCCTTGCATTCTACGGGATCTTCTTGGGCCTTGACTATCCAGTGCAAATAAATAAAATAAAAATTATTATAGCGATCCCTAAGTCCAGCTATGAACAAACAAAGAGCACACCCCTATGAAAAACTAAAGGTAATCAATCCACGCAAACAATAGATAAAGGGTCTTCCGAAGATGGGATATCAAGACGTCAGCGAAGATATGAGAAATAATTACCCACAACACTCTTGCCATGGACATCCGGAGTTGCAAGTACCGTTCACAACCAAGTACCCTCCTAAGGAGCCAAAATCATGTGTCACATCTGTCTCGGGTACTGAAAGCACCACCACTGCGGTTACCACGCGGTTACCTAGGAGATAACCTAGGAAATACAACTAAGGCTACCACTTCCGCTTGGTGGTTGGGAGGAACGGTTGTGGGAGACAGCTTCTACGAATGGGTAGGGAAGGTAAGACAATTGTCTCAGACCTGAAGTATTTAGATAGTGGTGTCACGACGAGGAATTTTCACTAATAAGATTACTCTCGTACTCGCATGACCCCACCAAGAGAGAATGTCAGGGACCGGTCTGAACACTCTTGTCGATTTCTCCTACTGCTTGGCTCCTGTGTTAGAGGAGATTTCCCAACAAGCACTTTGCGCTACTAATATTGGATTTTTGCTCTTTAGTAGTCCTAGTTTCGTTTTAGTGACTCTTGGATGATTAACTCACTTCCCTAATCCAAAATTCCTATCTCCTATACTATTGTTGGTTTGCTAACAAAACAAAAATGTCTAGTTTATTTTATTAGAGCGAGGTTGATTTTTTGGGTTGTTCTTTACTCAAAGGGAAAATGGACGTGAAAATAATGATGTGAATACTTCACTCAAAACCATGCAAATCATGAAATGCAAATTCTTCACTTCGATGAACTCTATCTACTAAGGAGAGAGAGAGAGTTTCAAATTCCAATGCAACAATCACCCAATGCCAATGCAATCTTTCTCTTTTCCTTTTAATGATCAACAATGCCAAGCCAAGCTCTCAAATTATTCACCGATTTGGATTTAAACACAAATCAATCCTTCAAAGAAACACCAAAAACAAAAACTATTTTTCCTTTTTTCTTATGTTTTCTTATTTTAAAAAATTCTCAAATTTCACAAAGAATTGAAACTACTTCTTTGTTTAACCAAGAGAGACTTCAATTATGAGAACCAAAGACAACCAACATAAAAGAAACTTGTTTCTTTTGAAGACTTAAAATTCCTAAAAGACTTGAATAAACTACTTCTTTGCTTTCAATTTGCAATTTCAATAAAGATTGAGGAAGATTTAAAGACAAAGAAGAGAACAAATTTCTCTTTTCGAGGTCTTTTAAATGGCATAAGAGACTAAAGATAAGTTGTTCTTTGTTTTTCAACTGAAATGAGATAATCCAATCAATTTTAATTAAGACCAAATAAGTCAAAGAAAACACAAAATGGACCTAAGGAGACAAAATTTGAAAAAGAATTGGATTACTCAACCCCTTTCAATTTTGTCACTTTACAACCCAAACAAATCCAAACAAAATGAACTTTTGAAACTCCAACCACTCAATTTGAACACAATCAAGTGGCAAGGAATATTTTAGGATAAGACTACAAACCCCTAGGCTTGAAACAAGTTGAAAATTCCACTCAAAACAAGACCAAATAGAAATTTGGATGGAAAAAACCTTATTCACACTTGACTTCCCAAACAAGCCTAAAAGGCTCCAAATTTTTCCAAACAAGGCTTGGGACTGTTCAAATCAATGTTATAGAGACCTAGTTACTGTTGGACAAAAGAAAACAATCCACAACAAAGTGCAGACCCAACAAAATACCAAATTGTCCTATGTTGGTTTGAGTTGTCCAAAGATTAGTAGGGATCAAAAATAAGTTTCAAAAGACCAAACAAGCAATCAAATGCTCTGATATAGAACCCACACAACTGCAAATCAATAGGAAAATACCACACAAACAACTTAGAAACAAAATCCAATCAAATTCACGCAAAGCAAGGCTGAAAATTACCCCAAAAGAGGGATTTTCGCTCCTTGAACCACTCAAACAGAGCAACAAACTGGAAATTTTTGCTCCCCAAGACACTGCAGGGGGGCAACAGACTGAGAATTTTCACTTTCAGGGACTCTGTGGGGGAGCAATAGACTCCCATAGTTGTAAGAATTGACTAGATTTGGCTCATATCCAAGGTTGGATCAAGCTTCAGGTTCAGTAGACTTCTCAATAAAGATCAAAGGAGGCAAACATCAACAGAAAAACACACTCAAAGAAGTATAATTGATCCAATCAAAAGCTTAAAATTTCAACAATACTAGGGAATCCCCAGTATGGTCGCTAGTTTCTATGTTAGGAAATAATCCCTATGGATAAGTAGGATTCCTCTTGGGATAAAGCAGGTTACCTAGACACCTAACCCAAGACAGAAAATAAAGAAATGGTTGCTACTTTCTCCTATATTCAATTTACATACAAGTTAATCCAAACAAGCATATGCATATGAAGTATGAGAAGGGGTAGATGTCGACAACAACAAAAAATAACTTTAGGGGCGGTTGTTATCCGCCTCCAAAAGTGGGAATTGGAGGCGGTTCTTAGCATTGGAGGTGGTTTGTAACAATCCCCCCAACATCGATGACTTTAAAATTCTATCCTTTTAGATTCGGTTTCTGAAGAGATATGAACCGCCTCCAAAAGTCCTTTTTTGAGGGGGGTTCCAAACCACCCCCGAAAAGTGACTTTTGGAGGCGGCTCAAAACCACCCATAAAAGTCACTTTTCGAAGGTGGTTTGGAACCCCCTCCCCCCAAAAAAGGGGAATTTTGGAGGTGGTTCAAATCTCTTCAAAAATCGCCTCTAAAAGGATATACTCTTAAAGTCATCGATGTTGGGGGGATTTTTACAAACCACCTCCAATGCTAAGAACCGCCTCCAATTCCCACTTTTGGAGGCGGATAACGACCACCTCCGATTTTGCTTCTCAGTTGTTTATGTAGTAGAAGGTTTTTTTTATTTATTTTCTAATGTTTATTGTTATTTTTTCGCTCAAGGTTTGGGGTTTCATGCATGGAGGCTAGGGTTTCATGGTGGAACCGCCATAAGGAAGGTAATGGTTTCTCCCTTCCCTTCTCATTTTTCCTTCCTCTTTTGTTTTGCTTTTTCTTTATTGATTTTCTAATGTTTATTGTTGTTTTGTTGTTGCAGGTTTAATGGAGAAAGAAGAAAATAATAACATTTTAGGGTTTTTGTTTAATGCACAAATCTAGTTCATGAGTATGGATTAAGGAATACCCTTTCATTAATGTAAGGAGATCAGGTTTCAAACCTTGGCACCCATCTATTTCTTATTAATTTTTCATTTGTATTCACTTGTTTGCATGCATAGGTTTTAGTTTCAATTTAAATCTACACTTTTAAAGGTATGTTTCTGTGGGCTTGTAGCTCAAGTAAAGTTCTTTCCTTTTGGAAAGTGATTTGGTTTCAAATCCCAACATTTCCTTGAAATTTTCCATTTATATTTTCATTTTTGATTTCGTAAGTTAAATTTGCACTAGGTTAGTTTAGTTTCAATTCATATTTTCACTTTCAACCATAGTTTTTTATGGGAATATAGCTCAAGTAGAGATCTTTCCTCTTGGCCAGTGATTGGGGTTGAAATCCAAACATTTCCCAACCATTTTTTCATTTCCTTTTTTTCAACTTTTACCATTTTTTGTTTCTATTTCCATAAATTTAATTTACAAATAGTTGGTGCTAAATCAGGTGCTAATCCCGGCACTAAATCTGGCACCAAATATGGCATTAAACTTGGTGCTAATCTTGGTGCTAAACCTGGCACAACTTTTGGAGCTAAATGAGGCACTAACTTTAGCACTAAATATGGCGCTAAATCTTGTGCTAATTTAGGTGCTTTAAAAAATTGCAAGTTCATGCCAGGTTTAGTGCCATATTTTCCAACTCAATTGGAAAAAAAGTACACTAAAAAGGATGTTAAATTAGGCACTAATTACTTGTTTTGTAATTGGATAATGTTCTGAGAGTCGAACCCCCTCGATCCAAGTAGTGAGACTAAGAATCGATCCAAGTGCTTACAGACTACCTCCCCCCTTGCTCTATTGTTCCACCAGGTAGGCTAAGTAGAGATATGATCTACATCAACTAAACTAGTAGACTCAATCTAGTGAGAAATATAATTAGCCATTCTATCCACATGATCCCACTCACCCCATACCTCCATATTACGCAGAGTGAAATTCAAATTGCCCCCTATTATGGTTTTCCCATTTCTCATAACCTGAGACTTGAAGAAATTCCCCCATAATGGTTGTTTGTCACCATAGGACCCATACACATTGAATATAGTAAAGTTATGCCCTAGAATTTTATTGTCTAGCTCCATGAATGATCTCAAAATTACAGAGTACGAATGATTTAAAATTATATCATATTTCCAACCTGAAATGAGTCCACCCTATAGTGCACGCAACTCAATTAAAGTAAAAACCCAACCCTTGAAGGATTTCTTGAGAGAATTCACAATGACATATGCCCTACACATTATTTCCTGAAGCAATAGTATATCAAGTTTCTATGTCTCCGTCAATCAAGCCAATGCCATTTTTTCAAGTTTACTACCTAAACCCCTTATATTTGTCAAAAGAATATTCATGATACAACACTTTTCATGGGTTGATTCACTCTAAGAACCTTGGTTATGGGTCTTTGTTGACCCTATCTAATTTCCTTAACAGCCTTGGCATGTGCATGAAAAATATAATATTTCCCAACATCTTGTGAAGCCCCCAAATATTTAAGATGTTTAAACCCTAAACCATTCGTCACTTCATCAAAAATAAAAATAAAAAATTCGAGAGAAGGTCATAACAACCTCTACCACAATTCTATGGCATATAGGATGAATCCCTGGAACATTATCTATAAATATCCCTAATCGGCTTAACACTAGATATGAGCTATGGTCCATAAACATCCACAGTCACCCCCACACGTGTCCCTTTGTCTACATTACTATAGGACTTAATCTTGTTTTAAGAGATCCAAAAGGTTCTTTGGATCCTATAGTCGAAGTTCTCCAAACCACAACAACCTCATCTTGAAAATAAGGACTAACGACCTTTAAGTTAGGGGATTTCATACCTTTCGAGTCTTCTATATCGTTTAGTGTTGTCCTCAGAATCCCAACCTTCTTCATGTTCTCCTCCACCAAAACAACTCCCAACTTGGATCCTCCAAGGTTACCCATGATATCTGACTCATGACTGTCTAACGAATATGTAGGAAAGTGTTCCTTATTAACTGCAAGTATATTATTGAGCTTTGATTAATTCACCTTCCCAACACCACATCTTGGACAAGATTCATTATCAGGGTAAAAATTATTACAAGTCTGCACCAGGTCTGGTGAAAACCTTTTGCACCACACAAATTTCCAAAACAACAATATGTATTCTTCAACTAAATGTCCATACCTATGAGACCTTATGCATCTAAAAGGAACATTGGTGTAATCTAAAAACTCCTATGTGTAAAATCTATCATCGTTAATGATCTAGACCTTCTCATACCCTTTCCTAACATCAATCTTAACCAGATCCTTGGAAATAGTTCTTTGACATTATGTCTTAAATGATTGATCTCCACCATTAAAGTTTCACCCGACCTATTGCCCAGTGTCGAGATGCCTTCCATGGACCAAAATTCCAAGGGGTGGTTTGGTAATTTTACCCATATTGGTAAGATTGTGACTACTTCAACTATGGCATCAAATCACGGGTGCCAAGGTTTCGGTTTTAGATATCCCCTGCCCTAGAACCAAACTCCTATGAATATCTCCTTCACATATTTCTTGGAACAAAAAATGTACTTGCATCATCCCTAAGCTAGAATGTAAAAGTTCAACTTATAGCCAAGTAGGGGAGACCATTTATTTTTTGCCCACTCCTTTGGAGTCTCTTCAACCATCTGGAAACCCATAAACTTACCTACTAGAGCTTTCCCTGAATACTCTATAATTTTTTCGACCAAATGTATTCGTTGACTGCCATGTGGATACAATCATCTCTCCTCTTCGGGATTTTTCTTGCTTTCCTTCTTGCCAATGAAAAACTTAACTTTGCACCATTCAACTTGACCACAAAAGCACCGATTAGACTTTCCATATCTAGTTTCCCTCCCACAAAGTCGCTACCTTGGAAACCCCAACCCTTCTTTGGATCATTCATAGTGTTTCCATTGCCCTTGTCACGCCCTTGTTAATAGAAGTATAATCCCTCGAACCTGGTAAACCCTCATCTTCACACCAGGAACAATGCAGAGTCTTAGAGATCGCCAAACTAAATGTGTAAGACAATATCAGTACAATAATATTTAATTGTGGTTGAGTGTTTTACAAATTAAATTCCATAACATGTGTTCGTATTTTCAAATTGTCAACTCATATACATAGATGATGATGATGATGATTATTATTATTATTATTAACAAAAATGGATATAATTTTTTTAAAGAGAAAATATGGTCAAGTTGTAATTACAACCGTGTTTAATAGTACTAAAGGCTGTTAGGATATTTAGACACTTAGGAGTTAGTTAAGATCAACTTGTGTAATATATCCGTTAGGGATAGTGTGTTTCTTTAGTATGCATTAGTATGCATTTGTAAATACTTAATCCGACGGTCACGATATGTTCCCGACATAGAGTGATCCGACGGCTCAACTTCTCTTAGATCAAACCTAACCTTGATCCGTGGCTTAACACCCGATTGGTCCATGATCTCTATTTAAAGAGCATAGAGGGTCATTGTTTAGTTGATCGATTATGAGAAGCTCATTTGTAACTTTCTTTCTTTGCATAATAAATTATCCCGTAGAAGCTATTTGGCCGGGGCCGTGGAGTGTTTCCCTCAAGAGGGTTTAAACCACATCAAAACATCGGTGAGTTGATCTGTGATCTGTTTGTGTGAAGTGGCTGCTCTTGGTTTTCGGTCCTTTGGTAGTACCATGTGTACCCGAACATGGTATCAGAGCTTTTATGAAGTGCCACTTCCGGTTATGATCTAGATCTTGAATTGTTGTTGCCGAAACTTGAAAGGGTTTCTAGTTCTGGAATTTCTATGCATTTCTGGGCTGTGAGAGGTGTTCCATTGCGTCCGGAGCGTCGTTTCCATTGGGAAATAGTTTTCATTTAATCGAAAACGGTTCCCGGTTGCTCCAGAAACACATATTTCATCAAATCTGAAAGTATAATGTTATAGTGACGCATTTTTTTATTTTCTTTTTTTAAAAGGAAAAATCTCATATTTCATCATTTTTTACTGTTAGATTTTTTTTTTTGGTTCGGATTGTTGCTTTCCCGTTTGCGTATGCTCTTTGCCGTGCACCTTGAGCGATCTCGGCAAATCAGAAACATAAAGGGAAAGGGTTTTTCTCGGCTGCATATGCTCTTTGCCGTGCACCTTGCGCGATCTCGGCAAATCAGAAACAGAGAGAAAACGTAGAATTTCCGGGCAAGCTAACAAGATCTAACTCAACAAGTGTGGAAAAGTTTTTTTTGTTTCGATTTGTGGTGTGTTTTGCAGGAAAAAGGGCAAGCACGCAAACCGAGCAAGAAGAGTTAAAAAAAAAAACCCTTCCTCATTCCCATATTTTACATAACTTTTAATCTAGCTCACTTGATTCAAAGTTGTTTTATTCCTTAATAGGTCTTGAGTTCAAGTCTTAGGAAGTTACTTTTAAAAGAAAAAGTGCATGCAACTTCTATTTTCAAGTTATTTATTGTAAAAGTGCATCTCACTTAAATAATAAAAAATAAAAATACAAATGAGTCACTTAAGTTTTTTTTATTGTTGCACTATTTAAAAGTAATATCATTGTAAATGTGAAATCACTTATTTTACAAAAATGGTTCACTTAAAGCGACTTTCTTGTAAAGTGATTATCAAAAGGTTCATCTTGGGAAGAGGGGGGTTCTTTTTTTTCCTGGACATTCTCTAGCTGCCACGTCACTATTGGGGACATCTTCAACAGTTTCTTTGTTCAAGCATAACTTTATCATACAGAGTTAGTTTTCAGTGCCGTTTTTTATTAAATCGCCTATTTTTTCGAGCTCTTCACATCCAGACTATTGGTTTCTACTTTTACAGCCATTAATTTACAAATATGGCCACCCCTTGTGATATTCTACTTAACAGTTCCAACTATTTCTCATGGAAATCTCGTATGGAGGATGTTCTACGAAGTAGGGGACTTTTCAGAATTACCTCAAGGAAAGAAAAAGAACCCACTGATGATAATAAGAAAATAAAATGGGCAAATAGATGTGATGAAGCTCATGGATTGATTGGGATGTCAATCTCTACTGATTTGCGATTCCACATATCTGGAATTGATGAACTTAATACTGCTTGGGACAAGTTGGAATCTGTGTTTGGTAAACACAATGAAATTCGAGGTCACCAACTCGAAAATGAGTTGATTTCTTTAAATCCAAGTGACTTTTCATGCATTCAAGATTATTTATCTAAGTACAAAACTCTTAAACTCTTATGTGCAGAATGTAAGATTGAGAGGGAAGACAAACAATGCATTTATCATATTCTTTCCAAACTTGGACCTGCATATTATGTTTTTGTATCTACATTTTACTCCATGAAAGAATCCTTGAATGCAGCTAGCTATCAAGAGCCTAGTCTTAAATCCTTTTGTGATTCCTTGATTAGAGAACAAGATAAACTCATTCATCTTGGAATAATCAACAATGCAGATACATCTGGGAAAGCCTTATTGTCCCAAAAGAAAGAAAAGTCCAAGCCTCCCAAGAAACAAAATTTTCACAATAATAAGTCAAACAAGGGTCCCAAACCCTCTCAGTCGGCTCCTTCTTTAAAAAATGACAAAGGATCCAAGCCAAAAGGCAAGAAGACTGAGCGTCATTGCAACTATTACGGGAAAGATAATCATGATGAATCTAAGTGTTTCAAGAAGATGGCAGCCTTGGAAGTAACAATGAAGAGGCACCACATCAGCCTAGATTCGTCTTCAGAATCTGCCTCTCATGGACATGCACTTTGTGCTTCTGGTTATTCTTATAATGCATCTTATTCTTCTACTTCAAATGAATGGCTCACTGATTCTGGAGCATCTTATCATATGGCTAAGGTTCAAGCCATCTTTTCTACTATGCATGAATGTAACACCAAACAAATATTTGTTGGTGATGATAGATCTCTAAGTGTTGTAGGAGCTGGAACAGTTCCAGTAGATAATGGTCATTTTAGTGATGTACTATGTGTTCCAAGAATTTCCTGCAATTTGTTATCAGTCTATCAGATCACTCATTCTGGTGAAGGTAAAACTGTGACCTTTACACCTCACCAAGTTGTATTCAAGGATTTTAAAGATCCTCAACAGGTCATAGCTACCGGAATTGTTGATGATATTACCAGGTTGTACAAGTTTAACAACTTTGGTTCATCACCTTTCCCTTCAGTTTTTGTTGCTCATAGTGATAACTTGAGCAAACTTTGGCATGAGCGATTTGGTCACTTAAATTATCGCTCATTGCAACAACTATGTAAAGAAAATATGGTGACAGGTCTTCCGATGGTATCTTGCAGGGATGGTGTTTGCTCCGGTTGTGTACTCGAAAAACATCATCGGGACAGTTTTGACAAATGTGCATCTTGGCACGCCTCGGTTCCCTTGGAGCTTGTGCATAGTGACTTGTGTGGTCCTCTTCCATCTGCTTCCTTTTCTAGTTTCAAATATTTCTTAACTTTCATTGATGATTACACCAGACGCACTTGGGTTTATTTCCTAAAACTTAAGAGCGAAGTATTTAACATGTTCTTGGCCTACAAGGCCCTTGTGAAAAAACAATCTGGTCATCAAATTATTAAGTTAAGATCTGACAATGGAGGAGAATATGTTAACAATAAGTTCACTACTTTCTGCACTGAACAAGGCATCCAACAACAGCACACTGTTCCATATACACCACAACAAAATAGTGTAGCTGAGCGGAAGAACCGCACTTTAAAAGAAATGGCTAATTGTATGATCCAATCTAAGGGACTAAGTCTTCAATTTTGGGCTGAAGCCATTAATTGTGCAAATTACATAGTTAATCGCACCCCCACTAAAGCATTACAAGGTATAACACCGGAAGAAGCATGGAGTAAAACTAAACCTGATGTAAGTCACTTTCGTGTGTTTGGTAGTGAAGCATGGGCTCACATTCTGGATGAAAAACGGAAAGCATTGCAGCCTAAAAGTGAAAAGTGCATATTTGTTGGATATTCTGGAGATGTAAAAGGTTATAGACTTGTTCAACCACATTCTCATGATATAATCATTAGAAGAGATGTTAAATTTGATGAAAATCTCTTGGCCTGCGAGCCTAACTCGACGATTGTGCCATCTTTGGCCTATGAGCCTGATTCGGTGTTTGTGCCTTCTTCTTCTTCTTCCAACTTCCTTGACAGGTTTCCAACTCCAGTTTTTGATGATGACAGTGAGGATGAAAATCCACCTTCTCCTGGTCATGTTCCTCCAATTGCACCAGCACAAGTGCTTCCTCGATGGGTCCGTTCAACATGTGAAGTAGCTGGTGATCTTGCTGGTGATCCTAGAGATCAATGTCGAACACGTTCTCAGTTTCAGCCAGCCTCTTCTCTTTTGGCTCAAGTTTCTGAGAATCATGATCCCGAAACTTTTGCAGAAGCTTCAGGGAATCCAGATTGGGATGCAGCCATGGATGAAGAATATCGTTCCTTAATGGCGAATGATACTTGGGATCTTGTACCTCTTCCAAAAGGAAGAAAACTTGTCAGATGTAAATGGGTCTACAGAACTAAGTATGCATCAGATGGAAGTGTTGAAAGACTTAAGGCAAGGTTAGTTGCCAAAGGTTTTTCCCAAGTTGAAGGGATTGACTACAATGAAACCTTTGCTCCCGTCGCAAAAATGAACTCCATCCGCCTTGTTCTTTCCCTTGCAGCCTTACACAACTGGGAAGTCCATCAAATGGATGTCAAGTCTGCCTTCTTACATGGTGATTTACAGGAGGAAATTTACATGGAACAACCTCCTGGCTATGTTCAAAATAACTCTAGCCTTGTATGCCGCCTTAACAAATCCTTATATGGCCTTAAGCAAGCTCCTAGAGCTTGGTATGCCAAAATGGATAACTTTCTCCTTGACACTGGTTTTTCTAGATGCCATTCTAACCCCAATGTCTATACTAAGAAAGTAGGAAACCATCTCATCATACTTGTTATATATGTTGATGACCTTATTCTTACTGGTAGTGACCCTAAGCTTATAACCCATGTGAAATCCAATCTTAAACAAATTTTGAAATGTCAGACTTGGGACATTTGCATTATTTTCTTGGTCTCCAAGTCCTGCAAACCAAAGAAGGAATCTTTCTTTCTCAGTCTAAGTATGCTTGTGACCTTCTTCGTCGCTTTCACATGGAAGATTGTACACCATCCCCTTCTCCCTTCCAGTCTGGAGTCAAACTTTCTGCCACTTGTACTTCACCTAAATTCGATGCCACCTTGTATCGTCAACTTGTTGGTAGTCTCTTATACTTGACTCATTCCCGTCCTGACCTTTCCTTTGCCGTTGGTCGTGTTGCCCGTTATATGCAGACACCTCATGAAAGTCATTGGAAAGCAGATAAAAGAATACTTCGATATATTCGAGGTATAGTTCAGTTTGGGATTCATTACAGTACAGGGGGAAACCTTTGTTGGTTGGTTTCACTGATTCAGATTGGGCCGGCAATCCTAATGATCGAAAGTCTACTGCAGGTTATGTTTTCAGTCTGGGATCTGGACCTATTACTTGGGCTTGTAAGAAACAACAAGCTCTTGCTCTTTCTTCGGCAGAGGCAGAATATCGAACAGCAGTTAATGCCAGTCAGGAAGCTTTATGGCTTCGACAGATCCTTTCAGAGTTTGGATTCGAGCAGCAGCAGCCTACTCCACTTTGGTGCGACAATCAAAGTGCCATCAAGCTTGCCAAAGATCCAGTTCTACATCAACGCAGCAAACACATTGAGCTAAATATGCACTTCATCAGAAATCTTGTTCATGATCATGTTCTTGAAGTGCTCTTTTGCCCTACAGATGATCAAGTTGCAGACATCTTCACCAAGTCTCTTACAGAAGCGAAGTTTTCTAAACTTCGATCTATGTTAGGAGTTCAAGAACTTGTCATTAAGGGGGGGATAGGCTCTAATGCCTCCTTCCTTCTCCTAATAGTGTCACTTTTGTAAATCCTTCAATCATATCCCAAGTTGTTCTTAAGGGGAGATGTTAGGATATTTAGACACTTAGGAGTTAGTTAAGATCAACTTGTGTAATATATCCGTTAAGGATAGTGTGTTTCTTTAGTATGCATTTGTAAATACTTAATCCGACAGTCACGATATGTTCCCGACATAGAGTGATCCGATGGCTCAACTTCTCTTAGATCAAACCTAACTTTGATCCGTGGCTTAACACCCGATTGGTCCATGATCTCTATTTAAAGAGCATGGAGGGTCATTGTTTAGTTGATCAATTATGAGAAGCTCATTTGTAACTTTCTTTCTTTGCATAATAAATTGTCCCGTAGAAGCTATTTGGCCGGGGCCGTGGAGTGTTTCCCTCAAGAGGGTTTAAACCACGTCAAAACATCGATGTGTTGATCTGTGATATGTTTGTGTGAAGTGGTTGCTCTTGGTGTTCAGTCCTTTGGTAGTACCCTGTGTACCCGAACAAAGGCATGTATGCCTCAAAAATCTAACAAATAGTTTGTTCCAATAGCTTGCAAAATGACTACCATTTGGGCCTACATTAACTGCATTTATATTTATCATACGTTTAATTGACCAAGCTAAGACTCCTAAAGACAATACAAACTTGCATATCATGCCAATCGCTTAGGAGGGTTGGAGAAGAAGTTCTCCCCTAGAGTTTTGGTTGAGGCCCCTTCCTCCTACTTTACCAGCGGATATTATACATCCTTGTGCTCTAGATTGTACTCAAGGAGACTTACCCTCATCTCTATGTTCAAAACTTGTCAATTTTGAGTTGTTAAGTCGCTAGCCATGGCATGATCTCGAGCCCACTACTCCAAACGCTCTTGGACCACATCTCTTTCCAACTGGTGAAATTGTTCATATGTTTCTCTTATTGACATTCACATATGATTTTTCATGGTTGATATCTTATGGTGAATAACGTCGATTTTTGTGGACACCTTTTTCATCCCATGGGTGGGATAGCAGTCTGTGGTGCTATCATTATCCTCCATGTTATTTGCTATCCTCTGCTTCTTCCTTCCTTTTTTTCGATACTGCAGTCCTAGATTTTGAATGAGCACTTCCTTTTGCATATGCCAATCTTGGATACTAGCTCTCAAGACAAGCAGACCCATGTTATAACTCAGATTTAATTCTTTGTGCCAACTCATGCCCATCGTATCCACATCACCCTTGATCGACTTTGCCATGTCTAAGAAAGATTTAGTTGCACGATCTTGTGCAATTGTATTCAATATCACCTGAGTTGAAATGACAAAAGAGGACGTAAACCCGAGCGGGAGAAAATGACATGCTCTGCCACCTTGGTCCTTGCAAGACCAAGATTAATTCTCCATGAATTGCCATGATAGATATGTGGTTTCTTGATGTCATGCCTATCCCACCAAGTGGGTAACATGCTTGGAGTTGTCCAATAGTACAAAATACTTCTCATAACTAACAATCAAGGAATTGCAACCGCCTGGGGGGTCTCCATTTACGTAGGGCACCCCTTCTTTTAATGCGACCACCTTGTTTGCTAGCATATCCGCTATGAAATTTAGCTGTCGGAGTATGTGAAAACTTTGAACCTCATTCATCTATGTCGTGAGGCTTTGAATTCTGGTAATTGTCTGTCATAGGGAGAGATAGTTTGACTTAGATTGGTACCTCATTAATTGGATTGTTATCGCTGAGTCCCCAAACATTAAAGCCTCTTTGATCCCATTATTCCTTATTAGAATAAGACCACGGAGGATTGCCAATGCTTCAACTCTATTATTCAAAGCAATACCCAGACCCATGTATACTCAATTATTCTTTGTCCCACGAAGTTAATGATAATCCCTCCCGCTTCTACCTCCCCTATTGATGATGATGATGATGATTATTATTATTTATTAAAAAGTTATGCTTGATTTTATATCAATTTGTATTCAACATTACAAAACTTGTGCATTATAATTTTTAACCTTTAAAAAAGAAAAAAAAATTATTTATCAATAAAAAAACACATGACATTCATTCTTTTTATTCAATAATTTTTAGAAAAAATTATTTTAATAATAATTGTTTCAAAACATTTTAAAATTTAAATAAATTTATATACAACCAAAATAATAATTACTACCATGTCAATTCCCCTAGTTCACTTGGTTAATGTGTCGGTCTCGTCACAAGGCAACCCGAGTTCAATTCCTCACCTGTTCAATTCCTCTTAGGAGTGACTTAGTTAGAAAACGACACCCAAAAACCCAAACCTAGTCAAGCTGAGGCCAGTAATAAAGAAGTATTATATATATGTGTGTATGAATAGAGCACTTTTATATATATATAATTTTAAACCTTACAAAAGGACATAGTCACCAGTGAAGAAATATATATATATGTGTGTGAATAGAGCATTTATAAGGATGTTATTCTCAACAATAAAAAACAATAACATCGATGCCAATTAATCTGATGGCATTACGTGCCACTGCGACCTCTCCTTTTGAAGCGGGCAAGATGACGGGGACCTTAACTCAAAAATGCATGAGCCATGGTGGTCCAATTAGACCTGCACACAATATAACCCACACATATTCGTTCTGTTCTTGAAGGCTATTCAACCTGGCAAATCACAGCGATACTCAAAATTTGAGTTCTATTTAACGAAACCATTTGAGTTCAATATGGAGTGGCTGTTTTGGGTTTTGGCAGCTTTGTCTGCTTGCTCGGCGGTTCTTCTGCTGAAAATCGCAACGCTCATATGGTGGAAACCTCTGCAAATCAAGAGGTGCTTTGAATCGCAAGGAATCAAAGGACCTCCATACAGGCTACTCAGTGGAAATGCTGCTGATATTGCTCAAATGATCACCCAGGCAGAGTCCACAGCCATGCCATGGTCACATGACATAATCGCTCGAGTTATTCCACATTATTATCACTGGACAAAAACCTATGGTACTCTCTGGTGCGTATAATTTGAAAGCATTCATGTTTTTCCATCAGAATAGTATAAAAAGAAAAGAAGATCTGGGATAGCCAATGCTTTAATTAGTATTACCCAATTCATTAATTAATACACCCAACTGTTCTTTAATAAGTTTGTTAACCCAACTGTTCTTTAATAAGTTTGTTGTTGTATATGATATGTGTACAGGTAAAGATTTTATCTTTTGGTTTGGTCCGAAAGCCACGCTGAATGTTCCTCACCCTGAACTTATCAAGGAGATATTGTCCAGCAAGTTTGAGCATTATTTTAGAGTTCCTTCTAATCCCCTCGTCAGGCAGTTGATTGGGCAGGGCCTTTTGGGCTTGAAGGGCCAGAAATGGGTACAGCACAGAAAAATCCTCCAACCTGCTTTTCATCTCGTTGTCGTGAAGGTACAACATTAAATCTAACATAGGATTAGCGTATATTTATGCAGTCAAAGAAAGTCATTGATTATGCTCACTTAATTGTTTGTTATTATCTGGGCCTCTCATAAAAGTACACTTATTTTTGTGATATCACTAAGCTAAAAGTTTCGTTAACCTTCTTGACCTTTCCTACAAGCTTTCTAAATGTAATTTCCATCTTTGATTATGCATATATTTTGCTAGATATATAAGCATAGATGAAAAGTAGAGTCATCCATGCAAAGCTGAAAGAGAAGGTTTAAAGCTCAGAGAGAAGGTTTAATGGGGTTGAAGAAAACTAGGTTGTTGTTAATAGGAGAGTGATGAAGATATCCCAAGGGACAATTAACATTGAGAGAGAAACTCTAAGTTGACTTTGTTGTAGAGTTAGGGTTGGTTATTGGTATTTGGTCTTCTTTAAAGATGATTGAAATTGATTTTGTATTTTACATTATTTACAAAGATGCCTCCTTTGCTAATTTGTTTGGATAATTTGGTAATGAATAATAAAATTAAATCACTTATTATATTTATTAGTTGTCATCTTTTACATGAATAATTGCATAAGGTGTAATCCTTTAAATGAATAATTGAATAATTGTATAAGTTTGTTATTAAAAATTGTATTATATATATTTGAGGAGATTTAAATATGAGAGTTCTTTATAAAATATGAACAATTACATTTCCATTACCAAATAGGATAACATCATCAATAAATAATAAATGTGAAGCAAAGAGTTTATGCTATCAATATATATTTTCAATAACATGGGACTAATTCCCTTAAAATTAAATTAAATTAATTATTCTGCATATGCTTCTCAAAATTAAACTAGCGTGACCACTTAACTTGTGGCCGGTAAATACTGATAATCTATACACTTGACTCATCCTAGTGCCATCTAGAAAAAGTACACTTGTCTCATCCTCGTTCAATCTAGAAAAAACATAAATGCTAGTCCACTTTAAAAAAAATGCAATCTAGAAAAAGCATAAATGCTAGTCCACTTTTTAAAAAAATGCAAGACAACCCACAGTGGGCACACACAAGAGAGAGTGCTCTCACAATCTTATTGACCACTCAGAAAAAACTATTACATTTATAGGCTCACCAAGCCTCAACCAAATCCCTGAAAATATGGAGCTATTAAACTCTCGTGAGCATAAAACTCCAAGATGATTAGAACAAATCAAAACCAACTCTAAACAACTTAAACAATATACTATATTTATCGATTATTCCAACAAGTCCACCCCAAATTTTAAGATATAAATACCTATCGGTATCATCTTAATGCAATCTAGAAACAGTACACTTGTTTCATCCTCCTGCAATCTAGAAAAAGCATAAATGTTAATCCACCCTAAATTCTAAGATATAAATATCTTTCAGTATAATTAATTGTTCTACATATGCTTCTTTATTGCAAATAAAACTTTCATATATCACTAAAAAAAATTGCATACTTTTAAACATTAATTTATAATATTTCAACTACCACAACAGGGCATGGTTCCAACAATTGTGGAACGTACAGCCACTATGTTGCAGGAATGGAGCAAATTGGTGTTGTCTAGTGAAGCAGAAGTTGAAGTGGCCAAAGAGTTCCGCAATCTGACAGCAGATGTTATTACTCACACAGCATTTGGAAGGAGTTATGCAGAGGGAAAGAACTTCTTCAAATTGCATCAACAACTGACACTTGCAGCTGACGCATTTCCCGGAGTTTATATTCCAGGCTTCAGGTGATAATTTGGAGTTTTGATGGCAGCACTATCATTCAATCTCAAATGACTAAAATGTATTATAAATATAATTTATTTTGGATGCAAGTTACTCTATAATATTATTATATCTCACTTTAATATAAATATCATCCATGGTTTCACGGTTATGTCTTGTGAGTCTTCTTTGATTAGCGTTTGCTATCTATGGGATGTTCATAAGGATTACAAATTTGGTATAAAAAAAAATTGTTTTGGTTGCAAGTTTAGGTTGGTATAATAGCATATTTTCTGTGATTATTATATGTATAATTGCAATAAAAATATAAATGGTAAGTTCAAATAATAAATTCTAGAGGGGTTGTTAACTAGATATAATATAATAAATTTTATTGTTAATTGAGATTAGTTAAACAAATCCTAGAGAGAAATTGTCAATAGCACTTCGCTCAAAAACCTCTAGAGTGATATTGTCAATTATGTTTAGCTTAATTGATTAGTAAAACCTAAGTTTTAGTAATGTCCTCATTAATTTCATTTTATTTTAAAAATTAAAAATAAAAAATCTTTATTTAACTTCAACAATTTCTTAGAATAATGTAACTTAGCAAATGATGTCAACATTGTATAATTGTCCCTATTTTCTCTAAGGCTCACAATTATGTCACTGATTTGGATTATATTGATGGGTAATGTACAATCCCCCAATAATAAAAATAATAATCACCACTCTGAATTTTGATTACTTTAAAACATAAACTATCTAGAATTTTGATTACTTTAAAACATAAACTATCTAGAATTTTGATTACTTTAAAACATAAACTATCTATAGGCCCCTGAAATATAAGAAATCTAAACCTAGTGTTTATGTTTCTTAAATAAATGTGCTAATGTAAAGCCACCATAGTTGATAGTATTTTGTCTTGTAGCCTCCAAACTTGAGTTAAAATTCATGTGTTCAATCCTGAAAATTATGTTTTCCATGGTTGGAAGGAGTGTCTATGAATGTGTCAATACCATGAGACTCCATCCAACCTAATGTGAGGGTTTTGAATCCACTTCACTACACATCAAATTCATTGTCTGCCACTATGACAAGGCATCTTTTATCCAAAAGTAGGGCAATAAGTGGGACGAACATCTCATAATATATTCATTTAAAACTTTGGACTTTAATCATCTCCTCTAGGACTGGACTAACAATTAAGATATTTGGTCAGGGTTTCAAATCCACTACCCACCACTGTCACAAGGTATCGTTTCTTTGAAAACATTATAAGTGAGGTCAATTGTCACTTCTCATACTAGCAACTTATCTAGAATTTGCATTACAAAAACCTCTTGTGTCAATCATTACCTTCCTTACTAATAAATGCAGGTGAAACAATGGATATAAAGTCTATTTGACAATGGAAACTATATCCAACGATTTAAGCAAATGACCAACCACATGAAAGCCCAAAACATGCTACAAAGGGCATGATATATATTTAGTCTAGACCACTTCCCATTCACAATGAAGAATTATGTCGTTATTGGGCTAAACATAAACAATGCATACCTCTATATATATTTATATAAAGTGCCTTTAAGTAAATACATAAACTCACTAATGATTATGGGATTTACAATTCTAATATATTTTATAAGTAATGAAGGTAAATGCCACATACTAGTTTTAAAAATACTAGTAACCCAACATTAACATATCAAATTATGTTCACACCTAGAACAACAAGACATATAGCAAATAGAAAACTAGTGAATAAATGGAAAATTGAAAAAAGAAATCCTAGAGAGCCCCCCCGCGAACCCAGTAATAAGAACTAGAAGGAAAGTTGAGCATACCCAATGAACAAGAATTATCTTGAGTTTCCCATCCAAACAATGTTTGTTGGAAAGCTTCAATGGTCCCGGATAATAGAAGCACAACTAATACAGTGTTAAGCTATAAACCTTTTTTTTCATATTGCACTATGGTTTTCAAGAAAGTTGCTTGTTATGTTTTGATGAAGATGTCATTATGATAACCAACACCCACGACCAATCCACAATAATTTTTACCCATAACATAGAATAATTTTGAATGTAAATGAAGGTATACTTATCTTTTTCGAAGATCGAATATTGGGCAATTGACTGAGACCAAGTGATTTCCACCTAATAGTAGGAAATCTACTTAACATACTAGCCCCTAGACTGACTATGATACTACCAGGGTGAAGAAGGTGAATGCAGAATTCTCAGGGCAATTCCTTAATCTCAAGAGCAAGTAAAGGATTTACCAAGTATACTACTACTAAAATTTTATATTGGACCAGTTGTTTATCACCCACAATACTTGCGCACATGACACAAGGATAAAAAATTCCTTCTATGTTCAACAATGCCTCAAAAGTCCCTCCCTTTAGCGCTCTTCAATGTAGTGGATAGAGAGATCTAGGTTCTTATACATTAATTTTCAGCAATAACCCCTTGGGGTGTAAACCGATTTCCAATTGCAAGTTGTAAAGACTACGGAGGTCATAGGTTCAAACGTCGACTTACTTGTCACCCGTGGTTGGGGACTCTGTGGGTTCACCAAAAGCTTATAATGGTAGTGGATGAGATTTGGCTCCATGTCATGCGAGCACGATACTGTCCCATCTCCGCTATAAACATCCAAAAAAAGACCCCAGATGCAGGTGGTAATGAGACAAGGATTGAGCACTTGGCCGACACAAGTGGCGTTTGAATGCCTACACATGAAGGGAGGATGAGGCTTAATGTGGAAAGGTGGTGAAGGCACTCAAATCTGTGGTAGTATAATGAGGCTTTCCAGTAACCATGAGAGAAGTACGGGGAGAGTTATGAGATTTATTGGAAAGGTCAGGACTAGGACGAATCGAATGTGCAACTCTCAAGAAATTATGCTTCTCATTAGCAGTCCTTCGTCCATGCGTATGGCTAAGAAAATGGAAATATGGAAACTCTGCAAGATTATCATCAACAGTAATGGCTTCCATATTATCATCAGCAGTAATGGCACTAATGTCACTCGCCCTTTCACTTTCTATAGGCATCGGCAATGGGGGCCTTTGTGGATATAGTGGGAGGTTGATATAGTTCTGAAGACACTTGAGGTTTTGTTCTCTGGTAATTGGGAGAGTAGGTGGCCTACAAAGATGGAAAAGAGTGGAGATGAAAAGAGGAGCATCAATGTGAGACTAGGGCGAGCTAATAGGGAACAATTGAGGGCTGCTTAGGTGGCTTGGCTTTATAGGGCTTTGATCCCATAGTTTGTTCGCGATGAAATAGAAGATGTGGAAAAGGACATTTCATCCAAATTGAAGATGGCCAAGCCCATTGACGAGTTTTCTACAATGGATGAGTGGATACAAGATCCAAGGACCACTCGAGCGAGGCAAGCATTGTATGAGAGGGAGGTCTCAATGTACTGGGTTATTAAAGGGCTTCTAGCCCACGTTCTGCTAGAACATGAGGAGAAAAATAAGGGGTATGAAGTGCCAATGCAAGCCTAGAAGGAACAGTATGTTGATACCAAGCTCATGCATAAAAAATCTATGTGATTTCCAAGTGAATGGGTATCCCTTTCTTTCCAAGGATAAGTGATGAAGGAGGATCTGTTACCGAGGTGCCGCATGCTAGGAAGTTCAAGTCGTCGACGGCCAAATAGGTCCTGTGAACAAGGTTTTGGTTATTCAAGATGATTTCATGTTCTGTCATTTTATCACAAAGTTTGACTAGTGATGTGTTATTATTAAATCAGATAGATATAGAAGGGTATCTGGTGTTTTCGTTTAATAGTGGGCTAAAGATAGGAAAAAATCCCTATTTTTCCCGAGAGGGAGGGGTAATTTTGCAGTCCTAATGTAGTAAGTTTGTTATTCTTGTATGTATGGGGTTACAGACTGAGGGGATGGGGATCTATGACGATAACAACAAAATGTAATTCTCTTGTCTATATCTAATATATAGTTTTCTTACTTACAAAAAAAAACAATAATTTTCAACAAAAAATTATCTCAGTGCTTCGCTCCTCCCAAGTTCCTAATGGCTTACTTTCATGGTTGTTCTATTCCTTAGAATGGAAACCTCTTTATCCAAGATAATAAAAAAATATTTTATTTCCTCTACCCTCTCCAAAAACTAGCTCTCTACCCAAATCCGAATTTTCTTTCTTAGATGAGTATGTAGGTTGAGTGCGAGAGTCCAGTCTAACTCTTCCACCTCCTAAATGATAGGGATCAAATGTCCTAATTCGTTGCATGAATAAAGGAGATGGTTAGTTCTATAAAATGAATGGAGTCTTACTACTTCTCCACTACTCCTATTTCCATTAAACTAGAGGTTGAGATTATAAACCAATCATCAACATTACAATAGATTGAAGAGTTTGGGTAATGGCAAGGTGAGTTAGACCATTAGGCATGAGAGACATTCCCTTGGACCAACCCCCCCCCAATCCACCTTTCCCCTCTTGTGGTATCATATCCTTTTAAGTGCTCTTGCCTCAGTCAATCTTATGCCTTTTATTAATAGCAAAAATAATCAATGCTCAGAAGTATTTACAATCACCATGGAATCTATACTTCATGGTGTTTAAACAATGTACAACATTAAAAGGCACCTATGCACAACATTGCATAATTAAACTTAAAACATCAAAATGATTAAAATATGGGATATTACAAAACTTGAGACCATCAAAATTACCTAAATGCAAAATACAGGGGGGAGGAGGAGGAATAGATAATATGAACAACACAAAACCGCATGGATTTCTTCAAATTCAAATTAAATCTAGATGGGTCTAGGAAGCTAAAATTCGGTACCAACATGTCAAGGATTGAAGGGTTTGAGTCAGTTTGTTATGGCGATTTGTGGGTCGATAGAGTGGAAGATGGAAAGAAATGAGATGAAGCTAGCATTAATCTAAAATCAATTTTCCTTTTGCAACCTCAACTCTCGGATACCATATCACCAATCATATCTTTATAATGTTCTAATGGATTAGAAATAACTTGTAATAATTTCCAAGTCACGAAAATAAATGGAAATAATTACACAAAGTCTATATCCAAAGGATATGTTGCATTGTCATATTTTTAGAGATATGAATTAGAAGCAAACTCAATCAAAGGGACAAATTCAAAGTAAACTCAAAAGATTAAGTGTTAAGACAAACTTAGAATAGACTCAAGTTGTTTAGGATCGAAACAAATTGACCCATAGAAAATAAACTAACTAAGCTAGCAGGAGTCATGGATATTTATGGTAATGTAAGTAGAACAAATATGGCAATATAAGGCAATCTAATCACATGGGAAAGGCTCAAGTTAGGGACCCAATTAAGCTTTTCACCATATGTATAATCTCTTTGTAGATCCTTCTCATAGTCAAATTCGATTCCCAAGGAACAAGTGTCATAAAGCGAGATTTCAATCCAAGTGGAGAGGATAACAACATTCATCCCAACCACATGATTTACACTCAATTGACATAATTGTTTTATAACATTTTAATTATTTTATAACTTTAATCTGGTAAATTTACATTGCATTTTTTAACCATTGATTTCAATTGGTATTTGAAGAGGGATGTACACGAAATTGTTTCAGTCTTTGTAATCCATACAAACCCTCGTCAATAGTTTGTAACTTTAATTTGGTGGATTTACAATGTACTTTTTAGCCATGGATTTTCAATGGTATTCAAAGAGGGATGTGCATCATTTTACGAAAAATGAATGCATTTATCATCATCGTCATCCATAGAAATCCAGCCTGCAACGTGGTGTGATGGTTTTTATATACTAGCATGCAAAGTATAATGATCATCCAGTGTAGAGCCAACAGCGAAGTGGCTAAGTGCCTAAGGGCGAGATTACTCACTTGCAATTCAATCTAAATGTAAATAAATCAAATTTTTAATAATTGATTTATATGTTAGTGGGTTTAGGTTAAGAATATATGTTTTTTCTTTAATCGTGCTCTTAAATTATTATTTTGTAAATGTCTTTATATCAACTTTATTAAACATTGCAAACATTATTAGTAGTATTTATCTAAAAAAAAATAATATTTTTTTATAATATAGAAATCAAAACACACATCATATCACATTTTTTATTTAATGAAATGATAATTTCACTATATATATGTATAAAAAAAATTGTTTAGAAATGTTCTAAATTTAAGATAAATTTATTTGCAACCATATAATTAATTTAAAAAAAACTAAAATCAATATAATTGATATTCCTACCTTTTAAAAAATAATAATGTATAATCATAAAGTATCTATTTTTATAAAATAACAAATATTACACTAATTACAAAATCATAAATAAAAAATTAAATTAATTAATTTCAATATATGTAATAATACCAGATGTATGTAAATAAAAAAGATTTGGGATTTCGTGGAAAAAAATTTCACGTTGTAAGTATTGTTTTTGTAAGCTAGCTATGATATTTTATATTATGGGTAAAGTACAGAAAAAGTGTTAGTAGCTAACCTACCACATGGAAAACCAAGTCAATCACTTAGATAAGTTCAGTTAGGCTTTAAAGGAGATAGCCAAAATTTAACAAAATTAAACCAGAGAGAGGAAGTGTGTCCAACATAAGGGAACTAGAGCTTTCCCCCCTTTTAAGTTGCCTTAACCACATAATTTTTTACTTAAAGTTTTTAACAAAACTATAGTTATTGTCCATCTATAAAACATAGATTTCGAGAAAAAACTAAGCCAAATTAAACCTGAGAAATTATTTATGTTCCATCCTAAGATCGGTCACACATTTGTAGCGGAGTGTTTGCAGCTTCTACCAATATATCCAATTTGGAGTGATTGATGTTAACGTCATCTCGAATGGTGCCCACTACTAGACGAAGGCTCACATGAGTTTAGTCCCTTTTCATTAGAAGTCTACCAAGGAGGATTTTCAAAACCTGGTAAGGATCTAGACAACGAATGTCCTCCAAGTTGGTCTCCTTATCTTTCATCAAGTGCGGGCCTAGAGATTTACTAAGAGGCTTGCCTCTTCTTGTTCAATCTCAAACCTAATGTGCCATGGTGTCTCCTTAATGAATCGCCTTTTCAACCAATTTTTCCCCATTCCTCCCCTCGCATGCACCTAGCGTGTTGACCCGGCATGCTCCATTTCTTTGCCTAAAGACCGTTGTTTTCATTGTTTTGGAGCCCAGCTATGTGCACGAAAGGAGTAATGAATAGATTCCAAGCACAACCAAATATGTCCATGAACTTTGTAATGTCCCTTTTTATGATTTATTAAAATGGTGAATTTTTCAACTTTTCCACTAGTTCGACTTTTGACTAGTATTGGTCTCTTGGTCTCCAAATGACTCCAAATGCTCCCAACTTGTTATAGAAGGTGTATGGATGATATTGGAACATGAATATGAGGTTTATGGATTCTTTATAGACTTCAAAAGGCTTATGCAAATCTCCTTTAAGTTCTGGCCAAAGTAGGGAGTTTGACTAGGTAAGTTTAAATAATAATTTCTAGAGAGATTGTCAACTAGTAAATCTTATTGTCAATTGAGATTAGTTAAACAAATCCTAGAGAGAAATTAGCATTTGCCTCTAGCTCAAAAAAACCCTAAAGTGATATTGCCAATTATGTTTAGCTTAATTGATTAGTAAAATCTAAGTTTTAGTAATGTCCTCATTAATTTTATTTTATTTTAATAAATAAAAAATTAAAAATCTAACTTTGACTTCAACAATTTCTTAAGATACTCTATTCAATCCAAATAATCTTCTTAAGGTCTCATCAAAGTAGACATTAACTACTATTATCATCATATATATATATATATATATACCCAAATAATTTTTAAATTATAAAACCATATGTTAAAAACTTTAAAAATCATATATATTGTCGAATAAATTGATGTAAACCCCTTAACAAAACTCACTAGGTACCATCCATAGAGGACCTGCAATAACAAACTATATACAAAACTACCACGTTTGACTTTAATCCATAGAATTTTAACTTGGTTGTTGCAAAGCATAGCAGTTTTGACTTAAGTCGAGAAAGGACAACATTTTTAAAAAATTTAACTTGGTTGATGTTGCAAAGCCACTAACTTTAAAATTTATATTATAATGGAAATCCTCTACTCTGGGTACGAACATCGATGTCAATCAATCTGATGGCATTGCGTGCCACTGCGACGTCTCATTTGAAGCGGGCAAGATAACAGGGACCTTAACTCAATAATGCATGAGCCATGGTGGTCCAATTAGACCTGCACACAATATAACCCATACATATTCGTTCTGTTCTTGAAGGCTATTCAACCTGGGAAATCACAGCGATACTCAAAATTTGAGCTCTATTTAACGAAACCATTTGGGTTCAATATGGAGTGGCTGTTTTGGGTTTTGGCAGCTTTGTCTGCTTGCTCAGCGGTTCTTCTGCTGAAAATCGCAACGCTCATATGGTGGAAACCTCTGCAAATCAAGAGGTGCTTTGAATCGCAAGGAATCAGAGGACCTCCATACAGGCTACTCAGTGGAAATGCTGCTGATATTGCTCAAATGATGACTCAGGCAAAGTCCACACCCATGCCATGGTCACATGGCATAATCGCTCGAGTTATTCCACATTATTATCAGTGGACCAAAATCTATGGTACGCTGTTGTATAATTTCAAAGCATTCATGTTCTTCTGAATTTATGTGTGGTTTGTCGTAATTACATGGCCTTGATAATATCCATCAGATTAGCACAGGAAGAAGAAAAGGATCTGGGACACTCAACGCTTTAATTAGTATACCCAATTCATTAATTAATACACCGAACTCTTCTTTCATTAGTTTGTTGTTGTCTATGATGTGTATAGGTGACGATTTTATCTCTTGGTTTGGTCCGAATGCCACGTTGAATGTTCCTCACCCTAAACTTATCAATGAGATATTGTCCGACAAGTTTGAGCATTATGTTAAAGCTTCTCATCCCATCGCCAAGCAGCTGATTGGGCGGGGCATTTTGGGCCTGAACGGTGAAAAATGGCTACAGCACGGAAAAATTATCCGTCCTGCTTTTCATCTTGATGCCTTGAAGGTAAAATAAGACTCTGCGTATATTTATGCAATGTCAAATAACATCATGGATTATGTTTACATAATTGTTTGTTATTATTCCCTCTCTTTAAATCAGGTCTCTCATAATAGGATATTGTTTTATCACTAAGCAAAAGAGCAGGGGCATTTTGGTTGTCTTTTATCCTACTTCATGTTACTGTTTCTAACCTTCTAGAACATAGAGAGGAGTAGTCTAAACAATAAACTATTTGCACTTTTTCAGTGATTTTTGCATACCATTTTTGCTGAGTTGATGATTTTGATTTTGCAAATTATATTTTTTATTACAAAAATGGATTCAGCAATTTCAAATATTCATGGAGCACTCCAATTATACAATTTCCACCCTATTTACAGCTTTAGTGAACCTAACCATTAAGAATGTGTTTCCTCTTAAGAGATCACAAGTTCACATAACTGCAAATCCAGAAAAGAATGTAGTATATACACCTCTAAGTTAACGGTTCCCTTTGTTGAAACTAGACTGTCCTTCACCACAACGAAAAGGATTTCAGTTCAGGAAGGCTATCCTGTAGACTATGTACACCTCTACTTTAGCGGTTTCCTTTGTTGAAACTGGGCTTTTCTTCACCGCAACAAAAAGGGTTTCAGTTTGGGAAGGCTATCCTCCAACTTAACAAACTGTTCCTCAAACCAACGTGAACAAGTACAGTATACTAGGGTGCTGTTCCTCAAACCAAGGTGAACTAGTACAGTATACTGGATGCTTGAAAGAGCCATGTAGAAGAAACGTGGAAAACGACCCCTTAAGTTAGGGACAATGACAATGGATGCTTTGTCTGATAGAACGTGCATAGTACAGTCCAGTCCAGTCAATAGATATATGTTTTTTTGTTTAATTTACATATCAACTAAAAATAGTTAAAAGAAAATCCTTCTATACAGAAATGTTTAGATTATCTAATAAAAGTACAGCTATTTTTATGCTACCAACACATGCTCTACATCATGGGCTTAATTCACTTAATATTAAATGAGTTGTTTTGCATATGCTTATCTAGTGCAAGTATATATTCAGAATTATATATCAGGAAAAAATTGCATATCATTAAACATTAATCGGTAATATTTCTACTACCATAACAGGGTATGGTTCCAACAATTGTGGAACGTACTGCCACTATGTTGGAGGAATGGAGCAAGTTGGTGTTGTCTGGAGAAGCAGAAGTTGAAGTGCTTAAGGTGTTCCGCAATCTGACAGTAGATGTTATTGCTCACACAGCATTTGGAAGAAGGTATGCAGAGGGCAAGCACTTCTTTAATATGCAGGATCAACAAATTACTCTTGTTGCAGCTGAAATAACTCGTAGAGTTTATATTCCAGGCTACAGGTGATAATTTGGATTCTTGATGGCAGCACTATCATTTAATCTCAAATGACTAAAATATATTATAAATATAATTGATTTTGGATATGCACAAATTTTCTCTTCTGATCTTTATCTAACAGTAACTTCAGAAGTTTTACCATATTTATTTGACCGAGAGAGATGGGATTGCTGCAACGGAATATTTATCATCCTTTTCAATCTCAACTGTGTAGTAATGTTCTTGGTCTGTAACATACCATGTAAAGTGCCATGATATAGAAGATTGTATAATATCCAGTATTGACTTCTGCAATTTGTGAGAATGGCCTCCTTATCAGGTTTCTGCCTACAAGAAAGAACAGGCAATGTTGGAAGTTGGAGAAAGAACTCAGAAGATGCATTATGCAGGTCATTGAAGCTAGGGAAAAGATTGCTGGCAAAGAAGAGTCAGGCAGCTATGGTGCTGATCTACATGGTCGATTGATGTCGATTGATGTCTGCTAAAAAGAAACAGATGGGAGGAAATGGACAAGATGTGCGTATGACTATGGAGGATATCGTTGATGATTGCAAGATTTTCTACTTTGCGGGACATGAAACTACATCAAACCTGTTGACATGGACCATGATATTACTGGGAATGCACCAAGACTGGCAGGCGCATGGACGCAAAGAGGTGTTGGAAGTATGTGGAAAAAATGCTTACCCAGATGCAGATAGCGTGAATCGCCTTAAGATTGTAATTACTGCCTCCACAAACCTCTATTATTATTATTATTTTCATAGATGCTAAATTAGAACAATGAATTGTAGAATGTTTCCGTGGGTGATCGACAACTTTAAGAGAAAGTTAAAAGGTCGAGATTTTATTGTAGCACCTTAATTGCTTCACCAAGACCACCGTGAAGCAATCTGTGTTATCTGAACAAGTAGGTGTAGACGGTCCTAAGAACATACTTTACTGATATTTTTCATTCTCAAGGCAGAAAGTTTGGCTGGCCGGCTAAAAATATTGTACACATGTTTGCAGGTGGAAATGATTCTAAACGAGTCCCTGAGACTTTATCCACCAGCAGTGGCTCTACGACGACAGACATACAAACCAATGAAGCATGGAAAGCTCTCACTTCCTGCAGGCACTGACCTTCTGCTTCCAATCCTTGCAATCCACCATGATCCAGCCTTTTGGGGAAATGATGCAAAAGAGTTTAACCCATCACGATTTGGTGAGGGAATAGCAAAAGCTGCAAAGCATCCATTCGCATTTATGCCGTTTGGAATTGGTCCAGGGATATGCATGGGTCAGAATTTTGCTCTGTTGGAGGCAAAAGTGGTATTAGCCATGATTCTGCAACAATTTTCTTTTGTCACTTCACCATCTTATGCTCATGCACCTACCCTCGAATTTGGCTTGAAACCCCAACATGGAGCCCAGATGATCCTCCACCTGAACTAATGGGTGTTTCTCGAAAAACATGCACATTTAGAACTCTAAAACTTCATAGTGAATCTTATCGGTATATCCTCATTTGCTTCAAATTCCTATATGTTATATACATATCAATGCCATCATATCAGCAAAGTCTGTTTTGGGTGTAAGCCCTTTTTGTTAAGGTGATAATCTCATTACAATTTGTCTTTTCCCTTAATAAAAGTTGTCTTGTTTTTCGTTTGAAAAAAAAATATCATTACAAATATTATTGGTGGGTGTCAATTGAGAAAGTGTCGTTTTAAAAAAATATATATCATTACAAATATTATTGGTGGGTGTCAATTGGGAAAGTGTCTTTTGGGTGTAAGTTCTTTTGTTAAGGTGATAGTATCGTTACAAATTTTGTTAAGGTGATAGTATTGTTACAAATATCATTGGTGGGTGTTTATTGAGAAGGTGTGTTTTATTATTAGTGGGTGTCAATTGAGAAAGTGTGTTTTGGGTGTAAGTGTTTTTGTTAAGGTGATAATATGGTTACAAATATTATTGGTGGGTTAATGTAATGCTTTGTGGGTTATCATTGACTTATGTTTGTTATTTATATGATGTTCATAATAATCACAAGTATTAGTATTATAGCACTTTAGCATTTTGTTGGGATTTTATTCCACATTAATATTGGTTTTAATCTTGTGTGTTTAGTTTTTAGTCCCTGCCGTAGGCAAGACTATATGTTCCACCATTTGTAATTAATTTGACAACAATATATTATCAACTAGCATGTTTACAAAGTTATCAAATATAATATCATTTTTGAATACTTTTTATTATGTTTTATTTAAAAGTTTATTGGACGAAAGCTTCAGATTTGACAATTTTTATCATTGCACGCATTAACAAAAATTAAAAATAAAAATAAAAATTCAATACATTAGATCTTTACCCAAATATTTGACTGACACAAATCTGACAGAAATCGTTTCCCAAAAGCCCTCTCTGAATACTGTATAAACAAATTTAGACTTCCAAAGTTCCATGTCATATGTGTCGTGCACAGTCAAATTGATTTCTAGAAACATCCAAGCAAAATGGTAACAGGCATTTTAAGAAGTTGAGAAAAGGTAGGTACAAGTTCTGGGAACCGGCTATAATCACTCTTTTAACATTCTGGTCCATGCTCTCATGGAGTGCAAGCCTGGTCTGCTGGAAATAGTGTCATAATCTCTCTCTCTCGCTCAATGCTTACACGCATATATGTCAATGTGTTCGTGCATTCTGAAAGTGTTTTCTGACAGGCATGTTTTCTATTTTCCATAGTGTGAGATACTAAATGTTTTTCTTTCATGGCATGGCAGTTACGTTGATAGTCACAAGAGAATTTGCAGAGCAGGTTAGTTTTATCTTTTGTTACATTTTGGAATTTGAAATTGTTGTTTTCTAAGATTTAGGATTCACATACTCTTTGTTTTGTTTTGATGAAATTAATCTTTCGTGCTTCCACCATGATTATGTTGTGCTGCCAGTGTGTTTTGTATTTGATTGAGGCATTTCTTTGACCTGCTATAAAATTTCCTGTATAAATTCTAAGTGAAGGGATGCAGGGGAATGCCAAAATATTGCTACGTTTCAGGAGTTTTAACTTTTGTTGATGGCAACCAAAGTTTGCCTATAGGAAATTTGATTGTGACAATGTGAAAGTCATTTGCTACTATTTCGACAAATTGGCAACTTGATTATAGACTCTATCTTGAATGATATACCCTTGCTACCTGTAAGCTGTATCTTATTTTGTATTACTCTAAATTGAAAGGCCCCATTTTAGCTTTGAAAGTTAGGTTGTGATTTTTATATGCTATCATTCAATCTATAGATTAGTTGTTGTTCTTTTGAATTACTTTCTATTGTTACCATTTGGTGCAGTCTGCAATGTAATGCCTAACTTGATTAAGTTGGATAGACTGTAAGCTCTCTTAACGAATATTAACAGCTCTTCAACTAATTAAGGAAATAACTGATTTCTCGTTGAGAGCTTCGGGAATGGTCCATAACTCCCTCAACGGTTCTCTACCTTGATCTGTGGAACAATTGACACATAGCCAAAAGAAGCTTGATGGAAGCTGGGCTATAAAGACTTATGTTTGGTCCCCAAGCTCGCTAACTCAATCTCCTTCAGTTTTTACACCATCAATCCAGAGTGAGCAGAGTTTGGAAGTGCCATACGGAACGGTTGCCTTAAGCAAAGTCTCAAATCAGAGTGTGAGCGGCATCAATGGCTGGAGGTATGATTCTGACGGCATACATTATTAATTCTTTTCGATTCTTTAAAAGTTTATTCCGCATGTAAAGAATCGTGATTTTCTAACAGTTGGTATGAGAGCATAATTTTATCTCTGCCTTGATGTTTGGAGTGTTGTGCGTCCATTGGGACATTGCTCATGCATTATATTGTTTATTTTTCCTGCGTCTCTATATTTGATATGGCAAAGCCATGTTTTTAAAGTTGCATCCCATTGGTTTATTTTGGCTGCTGCGCCCAGAGTATTTTTCTATTACCGTAAATTTATATATTTCTGGTAATATTACGATCAAGTAACAAGCGTCCTTTGCACAATAACCCTAAGGAGAAAATTCTCTTTGGGAGGCCGAATATTTTTTCCGGCAGATCGAGGCCGCAGATAATATATTTAACAATATCTTTTCTTGGAACCATGCTCTGGCCGGAGATCGAAAGTTTGCAACCTGGCTAGTAAAACGATCTCTATACAATTACTTTTTGAAGCGAATAGTTCCAGTCGGTAAAAGTAGATTATCAAGTGCGCACAAGTTTGAATCTTTATTTCATTTCTATCTGAGTTTTATGCACATGTATAAAAGAATTGAAATCAAGAAACTGTTCTTTGGATCTCCGTCGAGATCTTTACAGTTAACTATTTTTCTCACAGTTCATGATGTTAGATAAAGTTTTATAATAGGGTGCTATTAGGATTTTTTCCTAATCAACTTGAATATATATTTCATTTGTATGATTAGTATCAAGTTAATTTTAGTAATGTCTAATTTTAGTAATGTCTAGTGATCCATATAATTTTTATTGATTAGAGAATAGCCACAGCATCTCTAATTAAATAATGTTATATATTATGATTAATTAGGATCACATAAACAATATTTAGACATTAATTGTAATTAATTATACTAAATATAATAAATTTTATCCCACGGGAATTTTTATTATATTTATATAATTAATTAGGATAAAATATTTCATAACTTACCCACAGGAGTTATGAATTAATAGTTTTATCATGAAGTTCAATTCTATCATAAAGAATCATTGAATCTGCTTGAATTGAAAATTTAGCCCACAGGCAATTTTTACAGTGTTACACGGGTACGCGTTTTTGGACCCCGGAAATGAGTTTCCTCGCTCCCACGCGTTTCGGAAACTAGGAAACGAGTTTGGGTACGTTTCCACCGCGTACCCAAATCCGGAAATGGCGGGAAACGCACATAGGGGTCGTTTCCTCAAAAGGCGGAAACGTCGGCGAGTTTGTGTCCCAAAAATAACAACGTGGCGGCTCGGATTTCCTCGTTTTCCCTCTGATTTCGGTTTCCCTCGGATTTTCTTCACCCGTCGCGTTCATTTTCAGGTCAGGTTTGCACTGCAGAGGCCGCGTTTCGGGTTTGCACATTGAGGTCGTCGCACTGTCAACTAGAGTCCGCGCGAACGTTTTTTCCCAGCTTGCAGGTTAGTTGAAGTTCCAAGTTCAAACCTCCAGACCCCGTCTATTTTTAATTTTTTATCGATCTGAATTTTAAAAAAAATGATACGTGGTGTGTCGGCCTTTGGCCCTTTCGCGGGTGGCTCGGGGTCTGTCCCGTGCCGCTGTTAGCATATATGCTAACAGCGGCACGGGACAGACCCCGAGCCACCCGCGAAAGGGCCAAAGGCCGACCACCGCTAACAGCGGCACGGGACAGACCCCGAGCCACCCGCGAAAGGGCCAAAGGCCGACCACCAACTATCATTTTTTTTTTAAATTACATTAAATTTTTTAATATTCAATTTAATTTTTAACTTTTAATTTTTAAATTTTACAACAGTTGTTTAAAAAATTAAAAATTAAAAAAACTCAAACTGTTACAAAATTTCATTGACATTGAAAAAATTCAACAGGTCAAACAGCAATAGCAACAATGAGTCACAACAGCAATAACAGTGACAGCGACAGTGGTACTGATAACCCAGGAAATCAAAACAGTAATAGAATGGCAGCAAGCATGAATAGGCCTGTGCATGGGGTAGATTCTAATGGGCCACCTAGAAGTTTGTCAGAATATGCGAAGGGGACATTTGATCCTTTAAAACCCCTTCTATTATATGCATCCAAACAACCAAAAAGAGCTTCAAACGCTAGTGGTGGTTCACGTGATTGGAAATGCAATATTTGTGACCATGCTTGGGTTGGCAGCTATAGCAGAGTTAGGCAACATCTTTTGGGGATTCCAGGTAAAGGAGTGCATGTTTGTGCCAAGCTGACAGCAGAACAAAAATCTGAACTTTTGAGGCTGCAATTGGCTGTAGATGGAAAAGGAATGTTTTCTAGCAGAAATGTCACCTCCCACGATGACCCTTCCAAAGCTATGTCTCCACCATCAAGGGTTGGGAGTGCTACATCAAAGAGAAAAAGGTCGGAGGGTTCTAGTTCTACATCTCGTTCTTGTGCAATAGGTACCACATTAACTGGCATGTATAGTTTGCAAAAACAAGATGATACAGATGATGCAATTGGCAAATTTCTATTTGCTAATGGAATTCCTTTCCATGTTGTTCGTTCTCCTTACTATAAGGAAATGGTTAAATCAATTGCAGAAATGGGACCTTCATATCTAGCACCCGGTGAACATAAGATAAGAACAACAATTCTAGAAAGGCAGGTATCAAAAATTAATGTGCAAAAGGAGGAAATGAGACAAACATGGGTGAGGTTTGGATGCTCTATTGTTATGGATGGGTGGACAGACATAAGCAAGCACCCACTAATCAACATCATAGTGACATCTACAACAAGTCCATTCTTTCTTAGAGCCATTGATTGTTCTGGAAAGCGCAAGGATGCATCTTTCCAATATGAGCTTCTTCGGGATGCTATAGAGGAAATTGGGGTTGATAATGTGGTGCAGGTTGTGACAGATTCAGCAGCAGTTTGTAAATCAGCCCGGTTATTGATTCAGAGTAGATATCAGCATATTTATTGGACTCCTTGTTGTGTGCATGCACTCAACAATGCATTGAAGGACATTGGAAAAATCCAATGTATATCGGACTTGGTAACAGCTGCTAGAGATGTGCAGATGTTTATCTGCAACCATCACACCTCTTTAGCCATGTATAGGGCTCACACGAGGAAGGAATTCCTCAAGCCAGTTGATACTAGATATGCTAGTTATTTTCTCTTATTGGAGAGGATGCTAGAGGTACAAGCACCATTGCAAGCCTTAGTTGTGAGTCTAGATTGGGGAAGGTGGTCGGAATCCAAGACAGACTTGGGGAAGAAGGTTAGAACTCAGGTGTTGGACAATGTTTGGTGGGAAGATTGTTCTTATTTGGTATCATTCTTGCGCCCTATTGTGGAGGTGATTCGCTATGCCGATTCTGATTCTCCTAGTCTTGGAGAAATCTATGAGACCTTTGATAGTATGTTCGGTCGTGTGAAGGTCGCCATTCAAATAAGGGAGCCCTCATTAGATTTCTATACAACCCAGGTTCGACCCGTCATCCAGCGTAGATGGGACCGCATGAACACACCTTTGCACATGGCAACATATGCACTAAACCCAAAATGGTATGTGGAAAGGCTTGGGAGAGTGCCTCCCATTGATGATCCCGAGGTAAAGAATGGTTTTCTAGATGCAACTGAAAAGATGTACAGTGAGGAGGAGGGGGAAAAACTTCGAAGACAATTTGTTCAGTTTGCAAGTCTTACTGGCCCCTTCAACAAGCGTGGTGCTCGGATAGATCGTATAGATTTAGCCCAGGATGACCCGATTGGTTGGTGGAGGATATATGGGGATGATGCACCAGAGCTCAAACATCTTGCTATGCGTTTGTTGTCTCAGATTGCTAGTTCCTCTGCAGCGGAGAGGAATTGGTCTACATATAGCTTCATCCACTCTATCAAGAGAAACAGACTTACCTCTAGAAGAGCGGAGAAGTTAGCTGTTGTGCATAGTTCTCTACGACTTGATAATAGAAAGACACCTGAGTATTTGAAGGGACCAGCGACACGATGGGATGTTGATCCAGAGGAGGATGCACAAGTTGATGTGGAGGAGGGACCTAATGAGACACAACTTGGTTTGGTTGGTGTGCCACTTAGCATGTTTGAGAATGCAAATGATTCTGATTCAGATGGTGACATTCCCATGGTTGATCCTGATTCATTCGTGCAGCAACTTGATGCAGAGACCAGTGGGGCATTGCCTTGAGCAATGATGCTCATTTGATGTTCTACTTTCTATTTTAGACTTTAGTTTGTGTTTTCATTTGGTGTTACTGTTAAGTGGTTAACATTACACTTGACTCTTTAACTTTAAACTTTAAAGTTTAAACTTTTTAATTCCCAATATGAATGTTGAATCTTGATGTATGAGTTTGAGTTTTAAAGTTTTTAAACTTTTAAACTTTTAAGTTTTTAACTTTTTAAGTCCTAATATGATGTGATTTAGTTTTACTGATGTTTCTTGGAATGCATCATTGAAGTGTGATTTACTGATGTATTCACTATTTACTGATTTATGAATATGATGTTTCATGTTTCATGTTAGTGGATTCTGATTTACTGATTTATGAATACATGATGTTCATGTTAATGTTTCATGTTAGTGGATTTACTGATTTATGAATACATGATGTTAACGTTATAATCATAATGTTATTGTTTTGTTTCTATTTAGTATTTAGTTACTAGTTACTACTAATCAGTAATCTTTAAAGTTTAAACTCTTAAATTATAATTTTAAATTTTTTTAATTTTGTAGTATTCTGGGTGGGGTCCCCTATAATTTAAAAAATTTCCTATGTTGAAGACCTCGACGTACCCTTCGGTGTTTCCTAAAATTTGGGGGGTACTTCTACATATGCCGTTTCCGCGTTTCCCCGCTCCCGCGTCCCCACGTCCCGGAAACTTGGTGGAACATTGAATTTTTATGTCATTAGATTCAATTTTAAGCATGAATTTACATTGGTAAAGCATGAAATTTTATTTTTAAGGCCTCAATTTAAAGCAAGCATCCCGCCAATTGTATTTGAAATTCCATAATGTAATTTCTTCTTTCGGTTTTGTAGAAAACATTATGGATCAATGTATATACCTGAAAGTTAGTGGGAGTAAAATTCGTTTTCTTGTTTTATATGTGGATGACATTTTGCCGGCAACCAATGATAAGGGTTTGCTGCATGAGGTGAAACATTTCTCTCTAAAAATTTTGATATGAAGGACATGGGTGAAGCATCTTATGTCATTGGCATTAAGATCCATAGAGATAGATTTCGAAGCATCTTGGGTTTGTCTCAGGAAACCTATATTAATGAAATTTTAGAGAGATTTCGGATGAAGGATTGTTCACCAAGTATAGCTCCCATTGTGAAAGGTGATAGGTTCAATTTGAACCAATGCCCGAAGAACGACTTTGAAAGGGAACAAATGAAGAACATTCCATATGCTTCTGCTGTCAGAAGCCTAATGTATGCTCAGGTCTGCACAAGACCTGACATTGCATTTGTTGTTTTGTTCATCTCCTATTTTGAGGCTACTTTACATGGTGTATGGCTTAAGAGTTTCATTTCTGGGCTTAGAATTATGGATTCTATCTCTAAGCCATTAAGAATGTATTGCGACAATTCAGCTGCTATTTTTATGGCTAAAAACAACAAAAGTGGGAGTCGAAATAAACACATCGACATTAAGTATTTAGCTATAAGGGAACGTGTTAAAGAAAAGAAAGTGGTCATTGAGCACGTCAGCACTGAGTTGACGATCGCTGATCCTTTGACTAAGGGCATGCCACCGTTTAAATTCAAGGATCATGTATTGAATATGGGACTTGATTCCATTATGTAGTTTCTCATTGTATGGACAATGTTATTATTGTGATTTTTTTCTCATATTTATGTGCACCTTAATTTAATTGAGAGAATTCATCTGTATAGGACCAAGAATAAACATAAGGTTTATTCATTAAGAAATTGTTGCCACATAAATTCTAATAGAAATAAATACATAGTAATACATGGAAGATAATACTTGTCTTAAGAGGACTTATCGCCATGATTCATGTATCTATTTTTAATATATATTATCAATGGGTTTTAAGATGAGACATTAAGTTTGGAAGTATGGACCAAGTGGGAGAATGTAAGCTCTCTTAACGAATATTAACAGCTCTTCAACTAATTAAGAAAATAACTGATTTCTCGTTGAGAGCTTCGGGAATGGTCCATAACTCCCTCAACGGTTCTCTACCTTGATCTGTGGAACAATTGACACATAGCCAAAAGAAGCTTGATGGAAGCTGGGCTATAAAGACTTCTGTTTGGTCCCCAAGCTCGCTAACTCAATCTCCTTCAGTTTTTACACCATCAATCCAGAGTGAGCAGACTTTGGAAGTGCCATACGGAACGGTTGCCTTAAGCAAAGTCTCAAATCAGAGTGTGAGCAGCATCAATGCCTGGAGGTATGATTCTGACGGCATACATTATTAATTCTTTTTTATTCTTTAAAAGTTTATTCCGCATGTAAAGAATCATAATTTTCTAACATAGACCACATATTCCAAGCTCTGCCACTTTGTGCTTGATGGCAAAGCTCTGGGGTTTACATTTTACTGAAATGGTATTAAATTGCATGATTTGTAATTTTTTCTCTGCGTGTTACCTGAGTATGCTCAGTAATTTATATCTGCAAGTGCTAATGCAGCTCAATAAGCCCGAGTATAAACTTGGATTCCATACATCCTTCCAGTACTAATCATTCTTGAGATGTAAGTGTGATGTAAGCACTAAGATGCGTATGTAAGAATTTCTGCCTAGAAGTGATTTATGACAAGTATATGTTTCAACACAATTAATTCTTGACTAGTGATTGCCTTGGTTCTAATTGATACATTGGTTCGCTGCCTTCAGATTATGTAGAACCTATCTTTAACACAAATTGAAATGGTTGAAATTTTGATTACTTTTACTTTTCAAATGAAAACAATAGTTTATTTTAACTTTGTCAACATAGAACTGCTACAACAATGGCATCCTTTCAAATTAAAATATGACCGTCCTTCAAATTTATCCGAGATGGGAGCTATATCAACAATGACAGCCTTTCTTTAAACTATGGCCCTGCCCTTTAAATTTAATCTCGGATGGGGAGTTATATAAAAATTGATAGCAATTCTTTAAAATATGACCCTGCAAATTTGATCCAGGATGGGGAGCTAAATCAGGTAACTTTGAAAGAAGATTACACCATGCCTTTAGGTCAAAGAACATCCCTCCTCAATCCCCGAATTGGAATAGAGCAATGTCACAGCATTTCCAAGGTAAGTTTTTTCATCTGGAATATGGCATATAAATATAATTCACAGCAGAAAACCTTTCAAAACAAGGTATCTATGGCCCATACTGGTGTGCCTTCTGTAAATCTGAAGCTGACTCATCCCTTGATCTCTTTCTCAATTGTAGTTTGTTTCTGGATGTTTAAAAGCTAATCCTACTTGATGTTGGGGTCCTTTATCTATGGCATATAAATATAATTCACAGTAGAAAACTTTTCAAAACAAGGTATCTATGGCCCATCCTGGTGTGCCTTCTATAAATCTGAAGGTGAATCGTCCCTTGATCTCTTTCTCAATTGTAGGTTGTCTATGGCTGTTTGAAAGCTAATCTTACTGGATGTTGGGGTCCTTAATCTATGGCATATAAATATAATTCACAGCAGAAAACCTTTCAAAACAAGGTATCTATGGCCCATCCTGGTGTGCCTTCTGTAAATCTGAAGCTGAATCATCCCTTGATCTCTTTCTCAATCGTAGGTTGTCTGTGGTTGTTTGAAAGCTAATCCTGCTTGATGTAGAGTGTGGCCAAATCTGATCTTGTCTGACTATCTTGACCACTTTAGACCATTCAGAAAGGGTGAGTTTGAACAATTTGACCCAAGTTTGATAGGCTCATGCCAAGTATGAACAGGTTTTATGGCAGGCCTATATTGCGAGTCAACTCTGAAAGTTTCCAAGTAGATGGCTGCCCCTTATTTATTTCCTTATTCCTTCAGCTTGGCCATGGCTCTGGCTTGTTAGTGACTTTCAGTAGAAAGTATTTGGTGCCTCAAGGATCATATTTCAAAATTTGATTTCAATCATTCGGGCAGGGCAATTTGCTTGATACTTTCAAATGTTGACATTTTTTCTTTATTCTAGATGTGAGTTTGGTGCTCCTTATGGCGATAATGGTTGTTGTGAAGAGGACAGCAACTGCAATTGGGTCCAATTCATTGTAATTTTGAGCTAAGTTTGTATGAATGCGAAAAGCATTAGATCAGTGATTACAGAGTGTGGCGAAGTAGGATGTCCACGTGCTTGAAGCTGCTGCTCCACCAATGACGGACTCTAATAGGATGTTTCCTGCCCCTATGAATGCCACAAAGTCTCCCAATTCCACTTTGAGATAGGCAAATGACCCACCTGCACAAGCAACACAATAATTAATTGATGGAATATTAGATATTTAAGACGATAGCTGGAAAACATCCTTGCCGATACTTCTACACTAGTGAGGACTACACAGATAAATACTTCAATAATGCACAATCATCCTAGACTAGTACACGATCATCCGAGACTAGTGTTAGGATGGTTAGCGTTCTTGGCTATGATGTGTAGTTGGGTCAATTGATAGATTAGGTACTTTATAAGGGTAAACATTATCCATTATGCAGAATTCTAATAAATGCCTCTCTGGAACAGGTTGGAACCATGGCTGAGGAAGTTAAAATGTTCATGGTTTCAATTTGCACATTCATCATCAATTTGGAGCAGGTACCTGTTAGAAGTTTGCATGGTGTTTATTGTTTATCTTTTAAAAGCACAAATTAGCTTAAAAGGGCATTCACTATAAATAATCAAATTCAAGACCAATTATATCTGGATATGGATTTTTAATCCACATACCAAATCGACACATTGAACAATATCATCTGAAGGAATGATTGATGCTTAATACTGCTCTGTAAACCTATTATATGAAAACAGGAAAAAAATCATATCAAAAGGAGTGATCCAAATCAAGAAACACTATGTATTGACTTCATCCAGATAACCAAGAGCAAAGTATGTTCAAATGAAATTTTTGGGCTACCTAGAAAATTAATAAAATCCATTACCACCAAACCATCTTGTGAAAATGATGAATATGAAGAAATAGTAAGCTATAAGCACTGGAAGAACAAGAATTTCATATTGTTTACCTGAAAAAATAATGGGATGGGAAAGGTCAGTAGTCATTAGGCAGAAATGTCAAGCATCATAAGCAGAAGATGAACGACAGTCTAAAAAAAAGTGGTGACCTGGGAAGATATCCCTGGAAAGATTCCTCAATATCTCAGAAAAGATTGCCATCATACTTAATACAGAGGCTGAATGATTACAGGACCTTCTAGACACAACTCACCTTGAATAACCTGTGAGTTAACTTTGCTGAATGAAAACAAGCAAAATCATTCAAATGTAGAACTCGTTAAAAGCTTTTCGGATACATTAGGTCATTTTCGTTACAATATCTTTTAGACAGAGTTCCTTTACTCTCAGAAAACAAAAAGGTTTTATGCACCTGCAACTAAGCAAAGACGTTTTACTGTGCCTATTAAGAACAATCTAGTAGCAGAAAACGATTTGACATTCAGAGGAACAGAAAATATATTTGTTTATCCATTCTATGTTCTGTTCAAGAATGGATAATCTGATTTTTATATAGCAACCTACTTTACTTATTCAAATACAAAGGACAGTATGCATGGAATATACCATATTGGATATAGAACAAGATCAACATATTATTGAAGAAAGATGTAATAACCTGTACGTGAACGGTGAAAGTGATGATCAACCTAATTCAACGCCTTTAGGTATTTTGCAGGGTTGCTTCAAGATACCTCAAAAGAAACTCCACAATTAACTTAGAACCATGCTCATCTTGAGAGGAACTAGGGTGGTTGACTTGAGAAAAGCATATAATATCATTTGTGTCTACTAAGAAAGAAAACAAGGTATCTATGGCCCATCATGCTGCTCCACCAATGACGGACTCTAATAGGATGTTGCCTGCCCTTATGAATGCCACAAAGTCTCCCAATTCCACTCTGAGATAGGCAAATGACCCACCTGCAAAAGCAACACAATAATTAATTGATGGAATATTAGATATTTAAGACGATATTTGGAAAACATTCTTGCCGATACTTCTACACTAGTGAGGACTACACAGATAAATACTTCAACAAGAGCCATGAGGCGGCAATGTCCTTGACATTGCCACCTGCTCTATTTATTTGAAGTTAAAAAGTTTGTATATGCTTTATTTGTTTGAAGATGGAAAATTTGTATATGCATTTGCAAAGAGGATAAAGACTATTTAAAAATAAAGAAAAAAAAATTTCTCCAAGTTTAACAATAGGATTCTCTAGTCTACATCAACATAAACAAATTGAGTAATGATGTTTGTTCATAATATCGGCTTTAATTTTGTGAAGGCCAAGGTAACTATTTCTTTATATGATGAAGGTAGAATCACAAGAAATCCATTTCAAAGGGATGATAATTCTCAACTCATCTGTCTCTATCGATATACATACATGCCACGATTGTCCCCTTTATAAATTCCTAGCTTGGCATTCGAGGCAAGAAAATCCCGGGCAAAATTGTTTTAGAAATTTCATTTGTCTCTATTGGTATATATAAGCACATGAATAATATATATATAGGCCACGATTGCCCCATTAATAAATTCCTAGCTCGACCTTCTAGGTAAGAAAAGCATGAGCAAATATGCTTTAGAAATTTGAAGAAGACAATTGATATAAATAAATTCAAAATAACACTATCCATGCATCACTTACCAGTTATTATTCTTTTTTATTCTAAGATATAAATACTTTAGTGTAAAAATGATTGAGAAAATAGGGTAAAGTTCAAAATTTCTTGGGAATATCAAAAAATAAACTTGTTCAAGATTTTAAGGTTTTCCAAACAAAGATGAAGATTGATTCTCATGAAAGTCTCTCTTTACCAAATTAATGAAGGTAAAGTAATGAAATCAACTAGCATTTGTTGATAACAAGAAGTAATGTCTAACGGGTTTTGCCATAAAAAAAGAAAACAAATTACCTTCTTAAGAATGAAATAAGCAAGCAATTAAAAAAAAAGAATCACCACATTTTTTTAGATTGAGCGAGTAATTTCCGAAGATGAGTTGTTATCATTGAGAACGCTACCATTTATTGGTCTGCAAGTTTCACAAATGGGTCAGCATAGACAACATGCCTTCAACCTCCTTCACATTGCGAGACAATGTTGTTAAAGAGCGTTTTCTTATGGTTAGAAGTAGATGTTATATATGTGAATGTCGACATATGAATAAAACGATAAACAAGATTTTATTGTATTAATAATAAGATGAAAATGATTACAAGAAACCATTGCCATGAACAAATTCAGTTATGTATGCATCAACTACTAGTTATTTATGCATAGCAACCGATTATTTTTTATATTCTTGTTTTTTCATAATTATTTATTTCTAATTTGAAACTACTTCCTACAAAGGAAAACGTACTTTTATTACTCTACCCCAAATTCTAAAAGATAAACATCAATAAATACAAATATTAATAAGATATACATATTTGATTTTATTAAATTTTATATTTTAATTTTAATATCATATTTAAAAAAAATTGATATATATCGCTAACATAAAAACTAACTCTCCTCCTCTATGTATATATTTTACAACCAAGAAAACATGTCCACGCCTCCTTAAAATAGCATATATATATATATAAACTTTGAGAGTATGATTTTTGCCTCCTTAAAGTAGTGTATATATATATAAACTTTGAGAGTATGATTTTTTACACATGTGATTAAAGTTAACAATAAATCTCTTTTGGTACATAGTTGAGATACGTTATTTTGGAAACTCTCATGCAAAAGAGAATAAATAAGAAGCCACATTCAAAGAAAAGAGTCAAACTCGAAGATTCTCTCGAATTCTAATAGAAAAGCTTTGTGGACCAAAATAAAAGCAAAGAAGGTTAACTTTTGTTGGCATACACTGAACGGAAATAATTTTTACAAGAGACTAAGTCCAAGTCCATAAAACATATTTTCACCAAAGGCTAAGTCCATAAAACATATTTTCACCAAAAGCTAAGTCCAAGTCCATAACACATATTAAAATGTCTACAAATCCACAACACATTTCTATGAGAGAGTTTATTTTCATATCCATAACTACTTTAAAAAAAAGAAATTAGAAATTAAAACCATTCTTCTACTTGACTATTTATACATATTCAGTTTACTTTCAATTTCTTGCAAATCCACATCACATTTTGAACAAAGAGTCTTATTTTCATTTGACTAACAACAATCAATCAGACTTTTCTTAATTGATAATGATAATATCAAATTGAGTGTCTAGATTAAGTTACTCCCTAAAATCTTGAATCATTCATTTGCTAAAATGAAAAGTTGAGATTTCAAGTTGATATGTGTTTCCTTTTATTGATGTTTGGACACTGTTCTCAGAGTTCTCCATGGAAAAATCAAAATTGTTTGATTAATTCTTATGTACAGCCAGAGGTTCCGAATTCTTGGTTGATATATCGTCTGGAAAAAAACTTGAAAATTCGGGCTTCCTTAATTTTTTCGGTTACTACTTCTTCAGTTCTTAAAGAGATATTGGGTATTGCATAATTCTTCTCGTCGTGCTTGAAAATTGTCTGCATGTGCTTGGGATTCTTTGAAATAGAAACTCCCCTGCTACATTCCAAGCATTTCATGAAATGCCGAAAAGAGTTCCATCTACAATAACATGATGAAGAATGGTTCTCATACAATTTCCACCTTGAAAAGTTATGACCTACAATAGCCATTTCGCTTGAAACATACCATCTCTTTTCTAAATAATTGAAATCGGAGGCTCATTTGCATTGTACATCCCATCTAGAGGAACCCATGACCTTTTTGTGTGTGTAGAAAATGAAAAAGCTAATCTACCTAAATGCATGGTTGGAATCTTAATTCTCTTATTTTATTGGTTTGTACAAATTTCGTGAACCCATCTATTCTCAATTTATATTTCATATATCCCAAAGCAGAGGATTTGTGTGGAATGATTTCAGAACCAAGAGATTTTTTAGTAACTTTACTGAGAGAACCGGTGGCTATAGTTTCCATGCCGCAAACTGTTGGTATGTGTGAAGAGTATTATTTTATTTTTTAGTACCTTTACTGAGAGAACTGGTGCGCTGTAGTTTTCATGCCGCAAACTGTTGGTATGTGTGAAGAGTATTATTTTCATTTCGCCAACGACAATCAATCAGAATTATCATAATTAATCAATTTCTTGCAAATGCACAACGTTTTATTAATAAAGAGTATTGTTTTCATTTGGCGGACGACAATCAATCAGACTTATCATATTTAATGGTAATCATCTCAAACGTAGTCTCTAGATTTAGTTACTTCCAATTTATTCCAAATTCACAATACATTTGTACTAAACCGCCTTGTTTTCATTTGGCCAAAATTAATTAATATTCCAAATTCACAATACATTTGTATTAAACCGCCTTATTTTCATTTGGCCAAAAATAATTAATCGGAAATATCATTGGATGGTGTCCAAGTGGAGAAAATTAGACCTCTCAAACCTTAGAATCTAATACTGACAGTGAACACACGTAGTCCATATTAGACTTTGGTAAATGCGCATATTTGAAGTTTCCAGGTCCTAGCATGAGGCCCACATGTCTTTGCTCTCAATTCCTTGGCCTCATGCATGAGGCACAACTGTCCTCACTCAATTTGCATTCCATTATGATTTTAATAAATGAGCAAAACAACTTGGCTCCCATCCCTTCTTTGACTGAAATTTTCTCTGGCAAACTATCAATTCTCTTAAGAGTCCCACTTGAACTGGGATCCATTGCTTACAATTCATTTGAATCAGAGGATTCTAATTTTATTTTTCTTCTCTAAATCGTTACAGAAGCAGCCAACTCTATTTACTGTGATTCGGTTAAACATTTTTCCATAGATATCGATGTTATTCGACCTCAATGCCTCAATTAAAAGCTTTAATCTTTAGCAGCTTGAAGCTTTAATTTTTGTTCAGCAATGATTCCAAAATATGCTGAAACTAAATGAATAGAAGCACAAATGGGATGTTTCATTGGTTGGAGTTGTAAAATCATTTGGTGTATGCTTGGCTCTTGATGAAGAATCTGTAGATATTGATGCTACTCCCCATAGCTAGTGGAAAGCCGACCCTGTCTAAGATTTCTACAACTTCAGGTAAGTCAGGTTTTCTCATATATGGTGGTTGAACAGAAAGAGAAAAATAAAATTATATATATAGGGTTTAGTTGTTGTAATTTATTCAGTAATTACCTTACTCAAAAAAAACTATAATCTTATCTGAAAGAAATTGAAAAAAGCATAGTTCAACAAGAATTTCTCAAATAACATATGCATTTAGAGATACTAACCACTTTTCATTCTCTGTGGCCAGCCGACTCCCCAGAACGGGATAAACCTGAGCAACCAGATGGGACTAGGGGCAGAATTTGGAAAGCAGAATAAACAAGGGAGAACCAAAGAAACAATCCCGGAGTTGGTTTAGAAACAATAGGTAGAGGCTGCAGGTCCCAATAATTATCCATAGAAGGATGATATACTTGACAATGCAGGTATGTTTCACACGTCGCAATCCCAATCAGCCATAGACAACCAGTTCCTCCATATCAAGTTAATAATTGGCTCAATTTCATAACAACTTGTTGCATAGAAGATGAGACTAAAGACCCTATCGATGCTCCTCCTGCCTTGGGCTGCTCTACAAGCCACTTTAAATCACCCATGTTAAGAATTATACCTTTGTTCAAAACGTCCTTCCACCATTTTTTCCAATTCTCTGAACTTCATAGCAATGTGGGCTTTATCTTTGTTTCCAGAACATAACAGAAAGTAGTTATCTCTCTTATGATAAGAAGGATCTAAAGCTGCGTTGGGGTTTCACTTTTTCTAATATTGTCTGCACAAGTTTCTTTATTATAGCTTTGGCCTCTTTCTCCCCTATGATAATGAGTTCAAAATTATCATACTCCATTTGTAATTCAAAGACTGGAACAAGAGTACCTTAAATATTCTAGGCCACAACTTTTAAATTAAGAGACCAAAATACAGATGACCCAAAACTTAAGCACCCGCAAAACTGAGACCTCACAACAACTTAATGTGTCTTTACATATTCTTGAATAACATTCAAGCCCTCAGTTTCTTCACCGTAGTCCTGTTTATTTAATCATAAGACAATATAAGAGATCAAAAACAAATAAATACATGTCTTCTTTCAAATAGTGACTACATATTTAATCAAAACAACATTTTACCTTCACAACAACACAAGAGCACCCAACCACCTTCCGATCTTTACCCTCTGAGTCAATCTTGCAAAGCTGCATAGAGAAGTTGATAAGCTATACAATAATACTTGTCAGGCACACAGAAGTACAATATTGAAAAATACTTACTCCTGCCCATTCACCCAGCTTCTTTGCACTCGGAACATAAATCAAGTTCACGTTGTGCTCAGCACACAGAGCTTGGACTAATTTTGTGTAATCGGGTTGGTTGCAATCCTCTGCAAGCACACACAACTGAGCTGCGTTTTTCTCAATGGCTTTGGCACCTTGGTGAAGACCTCTAGCAAGACCATCATGGGCCAATGATTTCTTTAATACAAGCTGTAAAGCAGTCAAGATGTCCATAGGTTCTCCCAACGCCGCAGAAGGTTTTTCTTCGATGACATCAGCATCTTCCCTGTAAATACTAGATAAATATAATCACATATTGCAACTGACTTAACAAACAATAAGACAAGAACTTTCTCCCCTACGAGAACCAACCCCTAAACTTTGAAGTCGCAACAAGCCTGACATAGATGGCTAGCAGAGGTTGCCAAAAATGTTGCACCGACATGTAGAGGAATCGTTTAGCCGTGCCAACGGTGAGAAGCTTTTTCTATGGCATGATTTAAGATGTTCGCCGCCTCCTGGGTTAGCGTCTGCTGCACTATGCTTAGCATCTTCTTCCTCTTCAAGGTCGAGGTGGGGTTAGCGTCTGATGCCTGTCACGCCAAGGTCGAGGTGGGGTTAGCGTCTGATGCCTATCACACCAAGGTCGAGGCGACGTGCGCTATACTCCATAATACAGGTGGCCACCAACCTTAAAAGCTTGTTGTACTCCATAATACAGGTGGCCACCAACATTAAAAACTTGTTGTACTCCATAATACAGGTGGCCACCAACATTAAAACACTACACAACCTGCATAGTGCAGACTTATACGAATGTTATGGATTTCTCTTCAGAAACCGAGACACCAACTCATACACATCAACTCCCAGCTTCGATTTCAGAAACCGAGACACCATATAAATTAATACGTAGCAGCTCTGATTGAATGCATTAAACCACCCATGACATCAGCACGCCGCCAGGGCCTAGGGCATAGGAACCCAGGCCGACGTCATGGTGAACTAAGTCAATGAAAACAGAGATAAATCATATTTAAAAAAACCATCAAAATAAAAAAAATTGTTAAATTGTTACAAACCGGTCAAACCTTCATCCCACACAAAAAATTGCAAACAACCCTCTCAATTAATATCCCTGACAGAAAAAATATGTCAGGGACATAATAATGCACAATCATCCTAGACTAGTACACAATCATCCGAGACTAGTGTTAGGATGGTTAGCGTTCTTGGCTATAATGTGTACTTGGGTCAATTGATAGATTAGGTAATTTATAAGGGTAAACATTATCCATTATGCAGAATTCTAATAAATGCCTCTCTGGAACGGGTTGGAACAATGGTTGAGCAAGTTAAAATGTTCATGGTTTCAATTTGCACATTCATCATCAATTTGGAGCAGGTACCTGTTAGAAGTTTGCATGGTGTTTATTGTTTATCTTTTAAAAGCACAAATTAGCTTAAAAGGGCATTCACTATAAATAATCAAATTCAAGACCAATTATATCTGGATATGGATTTTTAATCCACATACCAAATCGACACATTGAACAATATCCTCTGAAGGAATGATTGATGCTTAATACTGCTCTGTAAACCTATTGTATGAAAACAGGAAAAAAATAATATCAAAAGGAGTGATCCAAATCAAGAAACACTATGTATTGACTTCATCCAGATAACCAAGAGCAAAGTATGGTCAGATGAAATTTTTGGGCTACCTAGAAAATTAATAAAATCCATTACCACCGAACCATCTTGTGAAAATGATGAATATGAAGAAATAGTAAGCTATAAGAACTGGAAGAACAAGAATTTCATATTCTTTACCTGAAAAAATAAAGGGATGGGAAAGGTCAGTAGTGATTAGGCAGAAATGTCAAGATTCATAAGCAGAAGATGAACGACAGTCTAAAAAAAAGTGGTGACCTGGGAAGATATCCCTGGAAAGATTCCTCAATATCTCATAAAAGATTGCCATCATACTTAATACAGAGGCTGAATGATTACAGGACCTTCTAGACACAACTCACCTTGAATAACCTGTGAGTTAACTTTGTTGAATGAAAACAAGCAAAATCATTCAAATGTAGAACTCGTTAAAAGCTTTTCGGATACATTAGGTCATTTTCGTTACAATGTCTTTTAGACAGAGTTCCTTTACTCTCAGACAACAGAAAGGTTTTATGCACCTGCAACTGAGCAAAGACGTTTTATTGTGCCTATTAAGAACAATCTAGTAGCAGAAAACGATTTGACATTCAGAGGAACAGAAAATATATTTGTTTATCCATTCTATGTTCTGTTCAAGAATGGATAATCTGATTTTTATATAGCAACCTACTTTACTGATTCAAATACAAAGGACAGTATGCGTGGAATATACCATATTGGATATAGAACAAGATCAACATATTATTGAAGAAAGATGTAATAACCTGTATGTGAACGGTGAAAGTGATGATCAACCTCATTCAACGCCTTTAGGTATTTTGCAGGGTTGCTTCAAGATACCTCAAAAGAAACTCCACAGTTAACTTAGAACCATGCTCATCTTGAGAGGAACTAGGGTGGTTGACTTGAGAAAAGCATATAATATCATTTGTGTCTACTAAGAAAGAAAACAACAATAACAAAACACAACCCTCACCATTTCAGATTTCATAATTCACAGTACCAGAAGTCCTACTGGAGTAGGATAGATGAAAAGTATGGATTTTCCCAAGAAAGTGCAAGAAAGGCACATTGTATCCCAATGTTTTCAAGATTCTTCAAACTCCGGCATGATCTTTGTAGGCCACATAATACCAAAGGATTTCCGTTGATGTCTGCAAGTGCTGGCATGACTTGTCATGCTCGAGCTGCATGGAGGAGATTCTATCTGATATGCTACTATGGTGGTCCCACATTTCTGAATATTAGTAAGATTGCTTGTGTTGTGAGCTTGGCTTGTGTTAGATCACATCTTACCCCTCGAATCTTGGCTATTATTATTGGGGAGGCTTCATGGGCGCGTAATAGGTGGGCTGAATCACAAGAATTACAGCCTAGTTTCCATTTAAATAGTCAAGTACTCAATAGACATGCCCTTTTCACTTCATCTCTATTGTCATTCCTGGAGGGACTGATTTTGGTGCTAAGGGCACTTTATTTAATTACTTTATTCACACCAGCTATTTCCATGGCTCCATTTGCATCTATGTTTGGAGGAAGGTATAGAGAAATGTGGTTGCAGCTTGTTCATAGATCTTTGGAGAAATCAGGGACTACCTTTATCAAGTGCGGTCAATGGGCGGCTACAAGTCCTGATCTTTTCCCCATAGATTTATGTAAAGAACTTGCCAAACTGCACTCAAAGGCATCGGCACATAAATTTTCATATACACGACAAACTATTGAAAAGGCTTTTGGTTGTAGAATTGATGAAATATTTGAGGACTTTGAAGAGGAGTCTGTGGCTTCTGGCAGCATTGCACAAGTGCATTAAGATACTCTGAAGTTTCGATATGCTGGTAAGAAGGTAAAGCCTATGACTTTTGCAGTGAAAGTCAGGCATCCTAGAGTTAGTGAAGTGATTCGGAGGGATTTTGTGATAATAAACTGGTTTGCAAAAGTTTCTAGTTGTCTTCCTACACTGATATGGCTACGACTTGATAAAAGTGTACAACAGTTTGTTGTCTTTATGTTGTCTCAAGTTGATCTTGCCAGAGAAGCTGCACAGTTGAGTCGCTTTCTCTACAATTTTCGCAGCTGGAAAGATGTGTCTTTTCCCAAGCCCTTATATCCACTTGTACACCCAGCAGTTTTGGTGGAGACTTGTGAACAAGGCGAGAGCATGGCACATTATGTTAATCAATCGGAAGGAAGCTCAAGCAATCGTATCAGTAAATCACTTGCCCACATTGGCACACATACTCTCCTCAAGATGCTACTGGTATGGCATCGTTTTCAATATTCTGCATGTTATCAGTTATATCAATCATGTCGGTTGCTATTTAATTGTTGCCATTATTATATCGTCCTGGAGTCCTTGAATAAATTTTCCTATAAACTATATTTCTTGATTGACTTTCAATTTCAGTGATTAAACATTGTAAGAATGAGAAGGGCTGACAGAAGCCTATACTTCCACTCAGAACGACACACAATGAAATATAAGGGAAGGAGTCTAATAACATTTGTATTTTCTTCCTTCCTTTCCTGTGTAAGAGTATGAAATTAATGTAGTGACAAATTGGCACCTCAAATGAGTGGGTAAAAGGATTCAGCTTCATCTCCAATGAAAGGAAAGCTATATTCTTGAGTATCGAGTATCCTGATTCCATGTGGCAGATTTTGGTGTGAGGTTAAATGGACAAGCATATACATTGTACTTGAGTCTTGTAGGTTACGACCTCAATGATTATCATAGGAAAAGTTGTCTTGAATTTATATGTCTAAACTTGGATGGCAAATTATTAGAGCATAAGAAACCCATTTGGACAATATGTCATCCTTGACATTCTAGTGTCAACGAGGTGATGGATGACCATCTTCCTGATAAATAAATGTTATAGTTCAGCTAGCCGTAATTTGAAGATATCAAAGGCTTGTTATGAAGAATTATATGAGTCATTGGATTAGTGGTGACATATCCATTAAATATCTTGAAGACCCAATATTATAATAAAGGAATAAAGGAATGTTGATAATATAATATGAGATACTTGTTAGAATCAACTAGAAGGATATCTGTGTTGTCCATATATAGCTGCAACAATTGACATGGGATTTCATTGATACTTCTTAACTATTCATAGTGCCTATTTTTTTCCTAAAAAAAAATGGTAATTTTATTATATGATAACAAAATTACATTCCGTAAATGCATATTTGCATTTTAAGAAAGTCCTGTGCTCTATTAGATCATATATTGACTATTCCTTTGTTAGCTTTTGGGTTACTTTGAAAGTGTTCACACCATGTCTGGGGTGCTTCATGAATTTGAGGGTACATTGTTTATGATCAACCTTTGGATGGTCTGAGATGGATTTGCACATGGGATACGACCCATGATGAATTTGCACATTGGAGATGGCTTATTTAGTGGTTGCCCGACCTTAATTAGGTGTTTGCTTGACATTCTTCCCTAGGGTATTAGAGATCTCTTGACAGCTCGAGTGATGTTCTATATGATGGCCACATGAAGATGATTACTTGCTTAGAGAACACCCTACTAAGGAGGAGGAGTGTTTTGCATTCCAGAGGAGGGCATTGAGCCGTAGACAATGCAAGCTAGCTTTGGTACTTGTATGGAGTCGTGGTGTTGACTTGAGGATGCTTGGGTTGTGACAATGTTCATGCAGGTGGAGTGGACCAGTGGAGTACATGGCTTAGGAGGATTGATGGAGCCATTGGAGGCTTGTAGGAGGAGTGTGGACACACGTAGTGGAGCGTCTTTGCTTTGGAGCCATGCTTGTGGATGGCATCACTTTGGAGCTCGACATGTGTACCATTAGAGTATAGTGCTTAGGTTGCTTGTAAGGGCATTTGCCTACATATTTATTATTGGCTTTCCATACCTCTCATATATATAGACGAAGGAGAGATCCCTTTCATTCATTCTCATCATACAATTTTCTGTGTACTTGTCTTCTTGGAGTGATTTGTTAGGGTTCACGAGGAAACCCGAGGACAAGTTATACAAGGGAAAGAGGATGTCTTGGTTGTAACTTCCTCTTGTGAGATGCTTGGGTTTGTTCTTGTGAGCCAGACATTGGAGAATAGCAAGATAATAGTCCAATCCATAATAGATGCTGTGAAAATTGAATATAATGTATATATAATATTATTTAGAACAAATAGAATAATATACAATTAACCTCAATCTAAGGTGAGGTGTAAAGTTGTAATGATGTTAATATACAAAACTTATATAATATATTATTTAGAAATAATAATAATAGATGTTGTGAAAATTGAATATAATGTATATATAATATTATTTAGAACAAATAGAATAATATATAATTAATATAGATTAAATAGGATTGGATAACAATTATCATTATATTGAAGTTTGGTCTCAAAAATATTTACTTATGACCTATGTGAAAATTGAATATAATGTATATATAATATTATTTAGAACAAATAGAATAATATATAATTAATATAGATTAAATAAGATTGGATAACAATTATCATTATATTGAAGTTTGGTCTCAAAAATATTTACTTATGACCTATCTGTTACTTGTTTTGATATATATCTCTAACAACTGTTTTTAGGTGACCTAGGAAACCCTTATTGTGACTTAACTCCACAGAATCCTTGCATTATGCTAATCATTTTGGTATACATCTCTCTCAACCCTTTATGTGTGGACCATGTACTCTTTCAACTTCAATGGTATACCAAAGCAACATGGAGGGAGCTCATCATAGTGCAAAACCGGTGGCCTTAATTAGCTAACTGGTTTTTGTTAGTTAAAGTCTAAATTTAAGTACATATCAATACAAAATGATACACCCTGAAGATGTTTGAATAGTGCTAGTAACGAATTTCAGGCCATTCGTCCATTAAGATATATTAATACTAGCATATTTATCAATTCTTATTGAACATATCATTGTTAATCCACTTCACACTCAATTAGAATCCATTAAATATTTAAAATAGAAAATTTCTATGTATTTATTTATTTGTTTATTATATTTTTTTCTATGAATTCATTCATTTGTTTATTATATTTTTTTATATGTGCACTTTTAAATGGATTAATATGACATGTTTATTTGTCAATTCATTCATTTTGATTGATTTTTTTTTGTGTTAGAACAATAACTATGTGCAGTTTAGTCATTATAATTAAATTATATTGAATTTGTTCATTATAATTAAATTATATTGAATTTGTGAATCATTTTATTTAATTTTTATTATGTTTTATTATTATTTAATATTGATTTTTGTTTACTATGTTATATGGCAGGGACTAAGCTATATGCAGCTCTTGTTATATTATGAATAATCCACATGCATAATAATTGTGAGGCAAAGATGGGTTATAATGCATTAATTGCACCAAAATTTTTCTCAAAGAACTTAGTTTTGGGGTCCAAGTTCTTACTTTTTTTTTCATCTGAAAAAAACTACTTCTTGATATACAGTAAGAATCAAAGAGAGCAACAATTGTTACATCAAAGTCAATTATCAATGATGGAGGGAACCATCATAACAAAAACTTTATGACCCCATCCAAGTTGTGAATACATCAAAACTTCCAGCCACTGAAATACTTTTGGTCAAGATAAGATCCAAAACATACCAGCCTAAACAAGGAAAGACAAAAGATCTGATACAAAGTTCTTTCAGCAAAAAATGAGAAAATAACTATAGTCAAGAGAACAGAGAAGAAAGATTCTTCCTCGAAAAAGAAAAACTGCAACTAAAAAATTCCATGATCCATCTGATGCAAGGATCCCATCCTTAAATTCTTTGAAATAAAGAAAACATTCTTGTCCTCCCAAAGCCTTTTAATAAAGGTTGTCATCATCCTAATTGATTTCCCTGTATAAATGTTGTGAGGATAGGATATCAAAAGACTCCATCAAATTACAGACTCTTAGGCACCAATGGTCCAAATAAATCACATGTAGTCTGGATTTTCTTGTAGCCAAATCTATAAGAATTTCGGAGTCTCCAAAAACTTGAAAGGCAACAATACCAATCTTCGTAGCAAAGTGTAACAAACCCCAAAGAGCAATCTTCCCAGGGAGACTCATATAAATTCATGACCTCCATAATAGACTCATCGGATGGAAAAGTATGTAGAAGATAATCCAACGAAGGTGAAGATGAATCTAACCAGGACAACAGAGTATAGGGGTCTCATGCCACAAGATGTTGGTCATCGAGATCTGAATCATGCGAGGCAGATTGAATCGCTTGATATAGTGGCTCGTTTGGGCTAAGTGGCATTCTATTTCTGATGAACTCAAACTAAGATGACTTAGGCACGACCCAAGGATCATACAATTCCTAATATTTTTGTACCATTGATGAAATCATATTAATCGAAGCGATTAGCCATGGGGGATTTGGGGCAGTTAACAGAAAAAATCCTATGAGGAGAGAATCCTTAGGTAGACCAACTTCCACGTCTTCGGATTAGGGTTTGGATTGTCCCAAAAGAGGAATGTTGTTAGCAACATTATTATGGATGTCTAGAGTGCAAAAATCGACCTGGTCATTGGTAACAATTTTACCTCGATGAGGAAATTGTACCAAACGGAAACCGAGGATGCTACAATGGTCATCGCGTAGAGCCAATTTCTACCAACCAATAAATTATAGTCCAATGGTGCGTCGACTACCTCTACATGGATGGAGACAGTCTTGCCCCCCAATTCTATGGCTAAGGCTGGTAAGAGTTCGTAGGGTTGAAAATGACGGTCGTCAAATGCCTTCAATGTGGTCGAAGATTTGTTAACTTCAGGAGAGCCGATAGCCCTCTAGCAAGATATAGACATGATAGAAGTCAAGGATCCTTCTTCCAAGACAGTACGATGGATTTTTGTCCCACTGATATTTGTATGATTATGGAAAGCTAGCTGGTGGGATAGCCTCAACTTGAAGTACTCCAAATTGAAAATGATGGTGTTGGAATATTCGGGATGCACAGCTCCGAGAGCTGACAACAGGGTTCTACGTTGACTAGGGCAGTTTTGTAGAACTTCAAGCGTGGACATTGCACAAGGTGCCTGGGCCAAGTCTTCTACGATGTTGTAGGTGTGTGCAGCGCGGGCATTTGGATTCAATGACACTTTGCAAATTGTGCCCTTAGGAGGGCGCAACACTGTGTCAAGGATTGACTTCTCAATTGAAATAGGGGATGGAGATGAAGGGGTAGTGGAGGTAGATGGTTTATCCGCGAGACTTTTGTTAGTGTTCTTATTTAAAGTAGACTCATATGTATGCGATATAGTGGTTAGGCCAACGGTCTCCTTACACATGAGGACTTGAGCCTCCAATTGGTGTGGATGGCTTTTGTTGCCCCCCTGTTGGGGGGTGGGTTATGTGAAACCATTTGTTGTTGTTGCAAGGGGAAGGGTTTAGTCAACACTTATTGTGGGGTGCCTTTTAAAAATATTTTAACTTACTCACTATGAGGAAATTCTTTGGTACAGTGGTCACCTCCGCAAATGAGGCATGGAAACTTAGCCTTCCGTTTAGGTTTCGTTTCGTTGTTGGTTTCCTGGGTTCGAGGATTCTCCTGCTGGTTAGAAGGTTTTTTGGACCTACCCTTATTCTTCTTCTTACCACTTGATGATGAAGAGGATATAACTTGATTCACCTCAAAATTCTGGGAAAGAGACGAAGTGGATTTGGTGTTGTTACTAGTTTGATTCCGGGCTGGAGCGGAGGTCGATTGACTTGACAATCAAGTCAGTTGAGGAACAGAGTAAGTCTTCACAGAACCTACTGTGCCATTAGCTAGAGGTTCCATGGCACACCTTGAAGGATCGTTCGTGGGGAGAAGAGCATTTTGAATCAAATCATAAAGCGTGTCGGATTCAGAATAAACTAAATCCACATATTGAGCACGGTTGATTGCCTGCCCCTCGGTGACAGCTCCTCCCATGGAAAAATCCCTAGATAAAGGTGGCAGTAATGATTTGGTAAGCCAATCGACCAATAGTTGGTCCTTAATGGTAGCGTTAATTAACCTACACCGCCTCCTCCACTCATAAATGTGATAAAAAATGTGGGTGGAGGTGGATTTTCTGAGCGAGGTTAAAATTTCAGTGCCAGTTTCATATCAAATCGGGAACTGAAAATGCGTTAAGAAAGCCATATCCACGGTGTTGAAATCGACGAAGATTGTGTCGTGGCAGCTTGATGTACCACTTGGATGTAGTGTCAGTGAGGGTATGTTGAAAGAACCTCAAACAGAAGGAATCATCCATTAACGAGTTTGAGAAACATCACAAATGATAAGTCATTACGTGGTTGTTCGGATCTTCACCGAGTTTCCCATCAAATTTGGGAATATCGGATGGGAGTTTGGCGGGGATAGGAGGCCAAAGCGGGTTATGTTGAATGGGATCGTTGGTTAAACGTGACAAATCCGATAGATCTAAAGTAGCTAGGAATGGTAGTTGTCAGTTCGGCTACGGATACTGGTAGTATTGATGAGGCATCGGTATACCAGTAGGATCGTAACTTGGTCCTCCTATCTACTGGGGTTTAAAGGGTTGGGAGTTCATTGGTTGATTGGGTGGAAACCCTTGTGTAGGTGCACCCATAAAGTTAGGTTGACCCCAAGGAACATTTGTATCCCCCGTGTAAGGTAATCTGGAATGTAGGGGTGTGGGACCAGCTGCCAAAGGGCTGGGTTGATAACCATATGGCCCTCAAGCCGGATAAACCATCCAATTAGGCAATTTCCCAGTGGTTGAGGGTTTAACCCTAGCTGAAACTTACTCCCGAATGAAAATTTTCCCTCTAACAAAAGGTAAGGAGGGATTCAGCATTGAGGGAGTGATCATATTACCAATTTGTGTGGGGTTTGGGGCGACAAAACCACTTGACATAAATATTGACACGGTTGGATTATTAACCACTTGACTAAATGGGGGAAGTAATTGATGACCAAGTAACTCGTGTGGTAACAATTCAGCTACTATTCTAGCGATGACACTCAAAGGTGGTCACAGTGGGATAAGTGGTTCATTCGTAATCGTACTTTCCAAAGGAAAAGTAAAGGCCGTGAGTATTGCAGGATTTATGACAACATAAGTAGATGGTAAGGAAATTCCTTGGAATTCATGTGAGGGTCCAGGTATATCCATGCCTAAGGTTCTTCTGTGGGGTGATTTCGTTCGACGGAGGTGAGAAAGAACAAAGTCTATAAAAGTGGCCGAAAATAACTAAACAATCAGGAAATAGAAACCTTCAGTTAGGGGTTGACTTGTGGAGGGAAGGAAGCCTGACTCTTCTATAGTTTCAACCACCCCTTCGGGTTGGGTGTGTTATGGAGTAACGCCTCCTTGGTCTAAAACAATTTCTTCATGTATTTTTGCTTCATTAGAAAGGTTTGGTGAACCTATTTGTGGAAAAGGTTTGTTGTCTTCATGTCCTAATCCTTGCATTCTATGGGATCTTCTTGGGCCTTGATTAGCTAGTGCAAATAAATAAAATAACAATAATTATAGAGATCCCTAAGTCCAACTATGAACAAAAAAAGAGCACACCCCTATGAAAAACTAAAGGTAATCAATCCACACAAACAATAGATAAAGGGTCTTCCGAAGATGGGATATCAATCCGTTAGCGAAGATATGAGAAACAATTACCCACAACACTCTCGTCATGGACATCCAGAGTTGTAAGTACCGTTCACAACCAAGTACCCTCCTAAGCATCCAAAACTGTGTGTTACACGTCTGTCTCAGGTACTGACAGCACCACCACTGCGGTTACCTAAGAGATAACCTAGGAAAGACAACTAAGGCTACCACTTCACGCTCGGTGGTTGGGAGGAACAGTCGTGGGAGAGAGCTTCTATGAATGGGTAGGGAAGGTAAGACAATTGTCTTAGACCCGAAGTGTTTAGATAGTGGTGTCACCACGAGGACTTTTCACTACTAAGATTACTCTCGTACTCGCATGACCCCACCAAGAGAGAATGTTGGGGACTGGTTTGAACACTCTTCTCGATTTCTCCTACCGCTTGGCTCCTGTGTTAGAGGAGCTTTCCCAACAAGCACTTTGCGCTACTAATATTGGATTTTTGCTCTTTAGTAGTCCTAGTTTCATTTTAGTGACTCTTGGATGATTAACTCACTTCCCTATTCTAAAATTCCTATCTCCTATACTACTGTTGGTTTGCTAACAAAACAAAAATGTCTAGTTTATTTTATTGGCACGAGGTTAATTTTTTGGGTTGCTCTTTACTCAAAGGGAAAGTGGACGTGAAACTAATGATGTGAATACTTGACTCAAAACCATGCAAATCATGAAATGCAAATTCTTCACTTTGATGACCTTTATCTACTAAGGAGAGAGAGTGTGTTTCAAATTCCAATGCAACAATCACCCAATGCGAATGCAATCTTTCTCTTTTCCTTTTAATGCTCAACAATGCCAAGCCAGTCTCTCAAATTATTCACTGATTTGGATTTAAACACAAATCAATCCTTCAAAGAAACACCAAAAACAAAAACTATTTTTCCCTTTTTCTTTTGTTTTCTTATTTTAAAAAATTCTCAAATTTCAAAAAGAATTGAAACTACTTCTTTGTTTAACCAAGAGAGAATTCAATTATGAGAACCAAAGACAACCAAAATAAAAGAAACTTGTTTCTTTTGAAGACTTAAAATGCCTAAAAGACTTGAATAAACTACTTCTTTGCTTTCAATTTGCAATTTCAATAAAGATTAAGGAAGATTTAAAGACAAAGAAGAGAACAAATTTATCTTTTCAAGCTCTTTTAAATGGCATAAGACACTAAAGATAAGTTGTTCTTTGTTTTTCAACTGAAATGAGGGAAGCCAATCAATTTTAATTAAGACCAAAGAAGTCAAAGAAAACAAAAAATGGACCTAAGGCAACAAAATTTGAAAAAGAATTGGATTACTCAACCCCTTTCAATTTTGTCACTTTACAACCCATTAAACAAATCCAAACAAAATGAACTTTTGAAACTCCAATCACTCAATTTGAACACAATGAAGCGGCAAGGAATATTTTAGGATAAGGCTACAAACCCCTAGGCTTGACACAAGTTGAAAATTTCACTCAAAACAAGACCAAATAGAAGTTTGGATAGAAAAAACCTTATTCACACTTAACTTCCCAAACAAGCCTAAAAGGCTCCAAATTTTTCCAAACAAGGCTTGGGAGTGTTAAAATCAATGTTATAGAGACCTAGGTATTGCTAGACAAAATAAAACAATCCACAACAAAGTGCAGACCCAGCAAAATACCAAATTGTCCTATGTTGGTTTGAGTTGTCCAAAGATTAGTAGGGATCAAAAGTGAGTTTAAAAAGACCAAATAAGCAATCAAATGCTCTAATATAGAGCCCACACAACTACAAATCAATAGGAAAAGACCACACAAACAACTAAGAAGCAAAATCCAAACAAATTAACACAAATCAAGGCTGAAAATTACCCCAAAAGAGGGATTTTCGCTCCTAGAACCACTCAAACAGAGCGACGGACTGGATATTTTTGCTCCCCGAGGCACTGCAAGGGGGGCGACAGACTGAGAATTTTCGCTTTGAGCGACTATGTGGGGGAGTGATAGACTCCTGTAGGTGTAAGAATTGACTATTTTTGGCTCATATCCAAGGTTGGATCAGGCTTTAGGTTCAGTAGACTTCTTAATAAAGATCAAAGGAGTTAAACATCAACATAAGAACACACTCAAAGAGGTATAATTGATCCAATCAAAAGCTCAAAAGTTCAACAATGTTAGGGAATCCCTGGTATGGTCGCCAGTTTCTATGTTAGGAAATACTCCCTACGGATAAGTAGGATTCCTCTTGGGATAAAGCAGGTTACCTAGACACCTAACCCAAGACAGAAAATAAAGAAATGGTTGATACTTTCTCCTATATTCAATTTACACACAAGTTAATCCAAACAAGCATATGCATATGAAGGATGAGAAGGGGTAGATGTCGACTACAACAAAAAAATACCTTTAGGGGCGTTCGTTATCTGCCTCCAAAAGTGGGATTTGGAGGCGGTTCTTAGCATTGGAGGTGGTTTGTAAAAATCCCCCCAACATCGATGACTTTAAAAGTCTATCCTTTTAGAGGCGGTTTCTAAAGAGATATGAACCACCTCCAAAAGCCCTTTTCTGGGGGGGTTCCAAACCACCCCTGAAAAGTGACTTTTGGAGGCGGCTCGAAACCACCAATAAAAGTCACTTTTCGAAGGTGGTTTGGAACCCCCTCCCCTGAAAAAAGGGAATTTTGGAGGTAGTTCAAATCTCTACAAAAAATGCCTCTAAAAGGATATACTTTTAAAGTCATCGATGTTAGGGGGGTTCTTAAAATCCGCCTCTAATGCTAGGAACTTCCCTTAAAAGTCATGTTTGGGGACGATTGAAAACCCCCCTCATAGCAACCTACAAGGGCAGTTTAGGCCCCCCTCGTAGCATCGTTTGGTGGTGGTTAAGAACCCCCCTTGTAGAAACTTATGAGGGAGGTTTAGAACCCCCTTCATAACAACCTATGGGGTCGGTTTAGAACCCCCCTCTTAAAAACCTACGAGGGCAGTTTAGAACTGCCATTGTAGAAACATACAAGGGAAGTTTATAACCCCCACTCATAGCAGCATACAGGGGAATTTTTTAACCCCCTGGTAGAATCACACAAGGGCAGTTATGAGCCCCCCTTGTAGCAACATATGGGGGTATTTATGGCCCCTCTCCTAGCAACTTACAGAAGCAGTGTAGAAACCCCCGCATAGCAATGTACACAGATAGTTTGAAACCCTCCTCATAGCAACGTATCGAGGCGGTTAACAACCCCCCTTATAGAAACTTGGGAGGGTGGTTGAAAACCCCCCTCATAGAATCCTATAGAGGCAACTATGAACCCCCCTTGTTTATGAACCCCCCCCCCCCTCTTAGAAATACATTGCAATATCATTTATTAATTTATGGTAGAGATTAGAGGAATCGAACCACCAACCTCCTGTTTGTAAGGCAAGTGCTCTTCCATTGAGCTAGTACCCTTTAAGAATTGAGGATCAAGATCTTCTCTAGAATTAAAACTAATTTTATTTTTATTAAGATTCAATAAAAAACAACTAATTGGTAGCAAAAAAGAAGAAGATTCAATTCAAATACCCTCAAGTAATTCATACAAAGCAGATGTAAATAAGTCGATATGATCCACCGATGCTAAATAAGTCAATGAGTCTAATGAATACAATCAGACTTAATTGATTCTGAAACTCCTCAATTATGTGTTAAAAGCCTAAACTACTGCCATGATAGTGAAGGCCTTTGAAGTTAGAAGTCAGGCTTATATCTGGCATCTTAAATCAACATGATATACATATGAAAAAACTATAATAAATATGCCATTGTTAAATAGATCTAAGAAAAATAGGTAATGAGACCCTCTCTAGCCTAAAGAGAATATGAAAAAGGCAAGGACTTGGGCAAGGTAATGAAAAGATGGAAACAAATGAATCTTGCCTATAAACCCTAGATCCAAGAGATAAATAAAAAGAGAGGCTTAAAGGTAGGGATGGTGTTTAATATGGATAGAAATGATCCCAAATAGTATATTTCTTTCTATCTTGATTAACTAGAATGATTCAGGTTGAAAGTGCTAGGTGTGTGATGACTAAGCCACTGCCCTAGGGGGATTTGGACTGAAGATTGATAAGATACCCCAAGACAATGACTCAATTGACAAATTAAGTTCCCTAACACTCAATTTATTATCTTGGATGAAAGACATGACAATATTTTATTATCAAAAGCAACGAGACAAACACGACATAAGAAACAAGCATACAACCAAAGGAGGGCAGTTTCCAGTGCCTGATCTAGATTGGAAAATGGAGTCCAACCAAGATTCCTAGGAGGGTTTTGGGGTTTTTCAAGATGGCCACAAATACCCAAGTGTCGGAATTTCAAAATTCTAAGTAGTATGAGCTCCGAGAATTTTCCTAGTTACTAAATGAGGGTTTTAATTAAAGAGACAAATGGAATGGAAATAAAAAATAGAGAAAATATTTAAGAACTAACCTGGAATCTTGGAGAATGCTAATATTGTGACACTCTTACAAAGTAATTTCCACTTGATTAAGATCCGGTGAATATCTTGTCCTTAAGTGAAATGCCCCAAGTAGCCAATGCGCCCCTCTCTCCTGCAGAAGTAAACAACCGAAATCAATTTGCCATACATGAAATAAATTCAATTACAACAAAGTAAGGAAGCATATCAATTGACAAAATGAACAATAGAAAACTCCCCGAAGAAACCACGAAAAGAGAGAGGAGCTACATCTTCCAAAATAACGCCCCTCTTACAATCGCTACCCTACCATAAAATAACCACAATGAATATATGCCAATTATATCCACGAGAAATTCACAAGAGTTCACAGTGTAAGATAACACAATCACGAATCAAGAACATTTCACACAAGAATCTCAAGTATTTTCGAAAAAATGGATTTTCTCTATTCCAATAGCCAAGAGCCAAAAGTCGGTTTACAATGAGGGGTCCTCTCTCTCTTCTCTATTCCAATAGCCAAGAGCCAAAAGTCGGTTTACAATGAGGGGTCCGAGAGAGACCAAATCCCTAACCAACTTTTGAATGAGTGGTTGATATTAAAATATAGATAAGTGATCATCAACAGTGGAGATATTTTTATTTTTACATCACATGGATCAAGATGACTAAGCCAAAGGGGGGTGCAATTTTTCCCAATGACACCTTAGGAAAGGAAAATATCACATAACAATATGATATGACATGTGATGACATGGTGAGGGGATCAACTAGGGGCTCAATTCACCCTAGGATCCCCCAATTACAAATATATAACAATATAACATGATAATACATCCAAGACCATGGTGGAGTGCGCCCCCAAGGAAGACGTCCTCCCTAGGACAAAGATACAACATGTGAAATCCTCCTCTGAGAGATATAATGCATGAAACATGTGCATATAGCCTCACCATATCATAAAACATCATCCCCAAGTTATTTCCTAGCCCACATTAGCCAAATCGATTTTTCTAGAGTAACCATGGTCATTTTTAAAGGGAATAAAATGTTGGCTCATCATGCTGGAGAATAAAAGTACTAATAAGTCCTTTTCCTTTGCCCAAAATCATCATCTGAGTCAACCAAATGAATCAGAGACATCAAATCTGTTGCTGCCGGAACACGCACCTGGCGGTTATCGTGGAAAAAATCTTCAAGCCGTATGGTGCGCTGCTTGGGGGCAAGTCTCACGTTGAGATAATATCACTCAACACTCAAATCCTCCGTCTAGGCCAACTCCTAGCAAAGCCAAGGCGGTGGTCCCTAAGAAAAGAAAACTGTGGCTTTTATGCTAAGTTATGAAAATGGAATTAATTCTAGGAGTTTGAAATTATTATTGAAACAAGAAAGCAACAACGCATGTTTTAAGATAACAACAAATAATAATATTAACCACGACACATAGTTGTTTAAGCAAAAGATAGTAAATTGATAGACCAGTGCCAAAATAGTGTAAATGGAGTCTGTTGAAAAGGAAATGTTGTGCAAGTGCTTCTTGGTCAGTTTTAATTATTATGGATGAGTGGATTACGGGAAAAGGGAATTCCCAATATACCAAGAAGGTACGAGGAATATGTCCAGATTATGCTTAATGTGGTTTTGCACAAAAACGTGTGGGCTAGATGGAGTCATACAGGTGTGTCCAAAACTACACCAAATGAGGGTGCAGCCTAACGGGGCCCTACAGTCACTTTCTAGTTGTTCTCACTTTCCTTGCAAAATTTGCCCACAAAAGGGAAACTTTGTCAACACCAGATTTTCATTATGTTTGAGGGGAATTGCTTTTATTAAGGTAAGTTGTTTAAATTAAGATGTTGAAAATTTAAAGAGTGTTACAAATTCGTTCCTGATTTCCCAACGATCAGGCAAGGTCTACAGAGGGAAAGAGCATACGCGAGTTGCAACAAAATTATTCGTTCCAATTTAAGACTTTAAAAAAGACAAAAGTAAAGTGTGAGACTAATTAATAAAGCAAGGAGTCTCTTTTTTGATCATCCAACACCAGTGTGAGGGAGAGAGCATACTTAAAGAGAGCAATGCTTGGTTAGTATTTAATTTGCTTGTGAAATGAAAGAAAGAAAAATAAAACTAACTATATAGCTCGTTAGGACGGAGTGTGTGCTTGTGTTGATGAAATAAAGCAAACATGATAGAAAAATCACACCATGAAAAATGAGATTGTGAATCCCCCCAGGGGGGATGGGGTGTGGGTGCTTGGTAGCCCACTCGCTTTTATTATTATTTTACAAATTATCAAGTGGATGCCTTGGTCCTTATAGATTTGGATCCAAAAGCTTTACAAGATTTTAGAAATGAGACAAGATAGAAGAGTATTGCTCTGGGAAGCCTTGGATCGCTTTAGATCTTTGACTTTATGGTAGCACTTCCTCTTGTCACGACGAGAAAAATATAAAGCCAACCAGCTAAAATGCACCAAATGTGCCCAATAAAATGTTAAAAGCATAAAAAGGGTTAAGTACTGAAATATTGGAAGTATGCACAAGTACTTAAGCAACTAATATCTACTCAAAATGAAGCTTTAAACTTGGATCTAGCAATATACTTAAATAAATCATCCCTTTAGATATTCTTTTAAAATACAAACTAATTTAATTTAAGCATATGAGTAACCGTAACCAAAGAAAGGTGAATTTTTAAGAAGGGAGAGAAGGTGGAAAGTCAAGCACTTTGAACTTGGGCGATGGATTCATTCCAGTGGCATTGAGAGGGACTATGTCTTCTTCACAAAGAATTTGGAGAATGAAAGAAGAAAACTAGTTCCTCCATCGATCCAAATTGAAGCACCTGCAAGAAAACCCTTATACTTGCCAAGCAACTTGTCAAATATATTAGTAAAACTTAGATCGAAGATGAGAAGAGCATACATAAAGACTTCTACGCATGGGAATTCCCTATCTTAAACATAATCATTTTAAATGAGAAAAGAAACTTCTTTTACTCACTCCTATCAATTAAAACGAACCCTTCAAAAGGCTAATTATTGACAAGGAAAGCAAATGCAAAAAATATCTACAGTTACCTCAGAAAGTACATGAGATAATGATCATCAAACTTGAGCCAAAGACACCGTAATAGACCTCCAAAGCCTTTTATTCATAAATAAATTCAACAATGAAATTACACATGAGAGTAAAGGTTCCACATTCCATCCACAACAATGAGAATGGGCCTCGCTTAAATAGCCAAAAGCAGAGAGGGGGGCACATTCCTCAACTAGAGAGGATGGTCGAGTTCATGAGGGAAAATGGGGGACTGATCTAGAGTTGCACTTGAGATGGTAGTGCCACCTCATGAAGGGATGCGCCCCTCTCGTTTGGATCGATCACCAATCCATTCGTGGGCTGCCACATTAGCAAATGTGCCCTCCTTGAGATGGATGCGCCCCCTCTTGATTGATCCAACTCGCCCTCTTGATAGATTTGATCCAATCAAGCCTATTTGATATCCAATCAACCCCAAATTGATCACCAGTTAACTCATATCTTGATTGGGACAAGATTCCCCTGCAACAGGAACTTGATTTTCTCTTTTTTTTTATTATTTTTCTATTTTTTATTAACTTTTTTTTATAGAGAAAATGCATTTAACTGATAAATAATCACTCAAATACTTAGGAAAGTGGGTTTAGGGGTTTATTGGGTGCTCTGGGATAGAAAACGAGCACCCCCACAGTGAATTTCACCTTCTAACCACACTTTCATTACATTTTTTATTTTCTCACTTAAACTATTAAAAAATAGCTTGATTTTACAGGAAAATTTATTTTTCCCAAAACTTAAAAAAAACTTAAGGAGGACCTAGTGCATGTCCATATGACTCAATAAAAGTGACTAGCATGGTAATATACATAGACACATAGAATTTAATAACCTCCCAAGGTTCAAACACTAAGGCAGAAACTCCAGCTTTGGAGGTGTGAGTGAAAAACTCATAAATTATACATCACTGAAAAGCAATGCATAATTACCAAGGAAAAAAACACTCTAGAGTATCATATTGATGCCTAAGTCTTAGTCAGCCAAGTATTTTATAAAAATTCATCATGCTATGTCAACTTATTACAACTCCCCCTAGGGTATGAACATGCAAAAATTTAGAACAGGGGCCAAAATTTGGCATGATGGACCTCAGAACACTGATAATGAACAATTGGATTGTTCAAGTCTTTGACGGTTCACTCGAAATACACTAAGTGAAATTTTAGTGGATAACAAAATCTGTTGAGATATTGTAACTTCAAAGAATATTATATTTGTACTTTATTATTCCAGAGATGTTTCATTCCTCTGTGAAGATCTTATTGTATATCCGGAGATGTTTATTCCTCCGTCGGAATGTGGTAACTCGGGTTATTAGACTTCCCTAGTGGGGGTCGGCCCTGTATGTGTTATGTGGGTCAAAGGGTTATTAGACCACCCTAGAGGGGTCGTCCCAGTCATTTGTAGTGGGGTATTTAACCCATTGGTTAAATACGAGCCTACGTGTACCTGTGTAAAATACATGTCAGTGTAGTGTATAAATAGAGGAGGTGTGTTCCTCATTTGACACACACACTCACTTGAGGATAGCGCACTTGTGGAGGAGAGGTCTGCTATTGTGGAGGAGGAGATCATGTCTCAGGGTTTCATCTTTGTATATTGCTGGGCATCTATATTGAGGAAGCTTTGTTGGGTTTTCTACCCCATGAGGGTTTCCCAGGATAAATCTCTGTCTCTTGTGTTTATGCTGTGCTTGTTGTTTCTTCAGTGATCCTGTATATGCTATTATTGTGAAATGGAATGTAATGCTGCTATTTTATGTCTTAGCATATTAAATCTTAACATGGTATCAGAGCTAACCTGAAGGAAGGCAAGGTATGGCACTTACGACACTTGCTTTACTTACGACAATTTGAAGGATAGGGTTTTACATAGCAAAAACCAGTCATCGTAGCACTTTCGCTATAAATCCGTTTTGGCGAAGTTTTCGAATCTGAAATTGTTACAGGATGAAGATTAAATCTCCAGGTACCTTGTGTCCAAAGGACAACCTCTAATTCGTTGTACTTTGTGATTTATGATCTGTACAATATAGGGTTTCTGCCTCTTCCAGATCTGAGTCAAAATCAGGTGACCTTGGGAAAAAGGTCATATCTTGGGCTAGGAAGATCCAAATGAAATTTCGTAAAATGTGACAGGTAGTACACAGTCTGTACTATCTCAGAAAAAATTTTCAGAGGCCGAAGTTGAACCAGTGACACGTGGCACTCCGTACAAGTTCGCTCTCATGTATTATCCCATAAACAGGTCATGTTGCGACACTTGGAATAACTCTCTCTCAGAGAGTCCAATTGAGGTCAGAACTATCAGGATGTAAATATAACAGGCCGATCTATCTCAGGAAATTTTTTCAGAGGCCGAAGTTCAAACAGTGACACGTGGCACGCCGTACAAGTGCACTCTTCTGTTTTATCCCAAAACAGGTCATGTTGCGACATTTGACATAACTCTCTCTCAGAGAATCCAATTGAGGTCAGACCTGTCAGGATGGAAAGATAACAGGTCAGGATATCTCAGAAAACTTTTTCAGACCCTGTGGATTGAAAAGTTTGGAGTTACACCAGAAACAATCAGGTACATATTTCTGTCAAAACAGAATTATTTTTTGAGTACCTTCATTCATGGCTTCCGGAATTTAGGGCTTTGAAGAAAGTTGGAATTTTTGTAAACGGAGACCACGGATGAATGCTACTCATCAAAATAGAAATTTAGAGACCAAGATCAGATTTTTTGGTTGGGAAGAAGGCCGGGCTTGATCAAACCCTAGTTCGGGACTTTGATCAGAAAAGTGGAAAATTAGGGCTTCTGTAAAAAATGGGAATTTTTGAAATCTGTGACCATGGCTGGAAGCTCCTCAGAAAAATAGAAGCTTAGAGCTTTGGATCAAACATTTTGATTGGGCAGAAGAGTGGGATTCATCAAACCCCAGTTCAGGGTCACGTCCAGTGAATCCGGAAGTTTCAAAGGCAAAATTGAGGAGTGAAACTTTGCAATTTTCAAATTCTGAATATATCAGTTTGATCAGCTCATCAAGGCGCATATTTCTATCCTTTCGGAAGTTTGAATTTTTGGGGTTTCTCTGACAAACCCATATCCAGCTCCAGGTCCAGTTCTTGCAAATAAAGTGGATAGGGTTAATCCTAGAAGAAGATGGATTGGTCACCTGCATAAGTGAAGGAGTTCCTGTTTCAGAGGGAGATGAGGCTAAGGCTTTACATAAGGAGATTACAAGCGATCTCGACAGGTATGACTCATCGAGGTATGTTTTGAGATTTGTTTATGATTAAGTTTATGGTATGTTTGTCTTCATGTTATTACGGTTAGTACAATCTTGATTTTAGATTTGTTGTATCACCTTAACAAAATTATGAATGCATGATAGAAGATATTCATTGGTTAGGGTGTTGACACTTATGATTGTATTAATGCATTATGATGTTGTGTGAGGTTGATGTTGTATGCTAACAAGATACAAGTACATCACAAAAGACAAATCAGGTTCCATGACCATGAAAACATGAAGACAAAGACTCATCCATAATCTTTGTTCTACTTACGAGGTATGTATGACTTTGTTATATTATGCTTAACCTATGAGACATGCAGGTTCTAGCTCAGGATCTCTAAATCATTGAAGAGATTGTTTAGGTATGTTGTACATAACTAAGTAGGTATACTAACCCAGGTATGTTTCCCATGAATCTTACCTTGTGTTAGGATCCCTTATATAAGTATACTTGGTATGATTGGTTATGCTTATTCATAAAGTTGGTAATCAAGGGATTATGCATATTATGTCTTTTATCTTGAGTGATGATATGCATGAGTAAAAGAAGACTTCCCTGAAATCTTGAATACTAATGTTTATTAACTATAATCATGACTATACATTCTCAAGATTATTTAGAACTATAATGTTTTGATAACATTTAGAACATACTAATGGGTGTATGTTTGTGTATGAGATCATGAGGATGACACTTGAACATGCACAGTGGTACATAATGAATAGAAGTTCAAAAGACATACAGAAGATCAAGCGGGAGGAAACCACACAAACATAAAAGATAAGTGTTTGAGTTGTTATTTGAAATAGTAAATGATATTGCCTGTAATAGGTTGTATGCATATTTGTATTCCTATAATATATCATGCTGAGTGTAAATATTCATAGAACATTGAATAGTATACTACTAATATGCATATGATTGGTAAATTGGACAAACATTCCATTGTTGCTTGTCTAGAATGAAACCTCTTTGCTGACATGCTGAGAGTTGTGCACACTCTCGATAGTATGTTCTGGTAGAGATGGAAGGCATCTAGATAGCCACTGTATGCATACAGGATATGGGAAAGTGTTGTGCCAAAGTATTGGTCAAATTAGTTGCATAACTATGTAAATGATATCTGTATGCATAATAGGTTATCATGTCAATATGATTTGATGATTATGAAGTATTACTAATCATGTACCTAATTTTGATTTGTAGGAAAAATCATGATGAATGATGAACAAGCGATGGATGTTCAACAAAAGGATTTACAAATCAAACACACTATAAAAGGCTTGTGGCTAGAAGATTCTCTTAGAAAAGAGAAAGAGAATCATGATGAGATGTTTGTTCCAAGTGGATAGATAAAACCATTCTCTTAATGATGTAATTAAAGAAGAAGTGTGATTCAGGTTCTGTATGGGTACCCAGGATCGATAATAAATTGATAAGCTTAATGATCACCATGGGTGATGTGGATCTCAACCTCTGCTACAAGGTTGAATATGATTTCTATACACAGATGACATGGATGCAAGAAGGAACTCACCACAGAGTTCGAATGATATTGAGGCTCATATCAGTAGACCCATCTAACGAGAGATGGCACAGATAGATATGCAGAAATGAAAATGAAAGATCTCAAATTGATGCTTTACTTCCTAGGTCTGGAAGTATGGCAAGGCTCAGAAGGAATATTTCTCAACCAAGGAAAGTATGCTGAGAAATATTAAAAGAACTTGAGGTGTTGGAATGGCCACTCTTATGGATTCCAACTTGAAGCTGTTAGGGGATGACTCATCAGAGTTAGTGGATATAACTCTGTACAGTCAAATTATTGGGTCATTGATGTATCTAACATATACTAGATTATATATATGCTTTGTTGTGAACACCTTGAGTCAGTATCTAGTGGAAACTAGATGTGTTCACCTGATAGTTGCAAAGCATGTGATGAGGCACATAAAGGACACGATAGAATGCTATCTTGAAGATCATGACTTCAAATGGTTATTCAGATTCTGATTGGGCAGGAAGTGTATCAGACAGGAAGAACACATCGAGAGGATGTTATTGTCTGGGATTAGCCATGATCTCGTGGTTTAGCTAGAAGCAGTCTAGTGTGGCTCTCAGCACAAGCGGAATATATGGCTGCTTGCTCCGCTAGTTGTGAAGAAGTTTGGCTTTAGGATTGTTTGACTTAGAGATAGAACCAACTGAGATCCTATGTGATAATTAGAGTTGTATCAAGATGACATAGAATCTAGTGTTCCATGATAAGTCAAAGAACATAGGGAACATTCAAGATATGACGCGGAAAGGAACTATAAAGTTTGAATTTGTAACAGGTTACCATTGTACTAACCAAACCTTTACCTCAAGTGAAGAAGTTACCAACATACTAACCAAACCTCTGTCTCGAGTGAAATTTGAATACTTCCGAGACAAGCTTGTTGTAGTTCAAAAGGACCCTCCTCGAAAGGGGGAGTAGTATAGTCACTGATGATGAGTTTGTCTCATCGAACAACAAGGTCGATGATGAGGTAACCTGTTCTCCACACCTAGATACTTAGAAATATTTAGATTTAGGACTCTTATACTCATAATACTTAGTTTTACTTTTACATGCTTTTGATGTTAGATGTATTAGTAAGAATACATGCCTTTGATGATAGATGTATTGGTGAGAATACATGCTTTTGATGATAAGATGTATTGGTAAGAATACATACTTTTGATGACACATGTATTGATTAATGTACTTGTATGGTTGAGGATACTTGTACTTGTATTGATGAGAATACATGTGGGGATTGTATCATCCTTGAACACATGTTCTAAAGTGAGTCGTAGACGTATGTTCTCCGAAAATGAAGTCCTTAGTGGACAGGTAGGGATTGTATCATCCCTGGACTTCGGTCCCTGAATCGATCCGTAGACGTATGGTCTCCGAAAATGAAGTCCTTAGTGGACAGGTGGGGATTGGATCATCCCTGGAATTTCAGTCCTAAAGAGAGCCGTAGACGTGAGGTCTCCAAGAATGAAGTCCTTAGTGGACAGGTAGGGATTGTATCATCCCTGGACTTCGGTCCCTGAATCGATCCGTAGACGTATGGTCTCCGAAAATGAAGTCCTTAGTGGACAGGTGGGGATTGGATCATCCCTGGACTTTCAGTCCTAAAGAGAGTCGTAGACGTGAGGTCTCCGAGAATGAAGTCCTTAGTGGACAGTTGAGGGGATTGGATCATCCCTGGACTTTCAGTCCTAAAGAGAGCCGTAGACGTGAGGTCTCCGAGAATGAAGTCCTTAGTGGACAGTTGAGGGGATTGGATCATCCCTGGACTTTCAGTCCTAAAGAGAGCCGTAGACGTGAGGTCTCCGAGAATGAAGTCCTTAGTGGACAGTTGAGGGGATTGGATCATCCCTGGACTTTCAGTCCTAAAGAGAGACGTAGACGTATGGTCTCCGAGAAGTGGGGATTGTATCATCCCCGGACTTCGGTCCCTGAATTGATCTGTAGACGTGAGGTCTCCGAGAAGTGGGGATTGTATCATCCCCGGACTTAGGTCCCTGAATTGATCCGTAGACGTGAGGTCTCCGAGAAGTGGGGATTGTATCATCCCCGGACTTAGGTCCCTGAATTGATCCGTAGACGTGAGGTCTCCGAGAAGTGGGGATTGTATCATCCCCGGACTGCGGTCCCTGAATTGATCCGTAGACGTGAGGTCTCCGAGAAGTGGGGATTGTATCATCCCCGGACTGCGGTCCCTGAATTGATCCGTAGACGTGAGGTCTCCGAGAAGTGGGGATTGTATCATCCCCGGACTTAGGTCCCTGAATTGATCCGTAGACGTATGGTCTCCGAGAAGTGGGGATTGTATCATCCCCGGACTTAGGTCCCTGAATTGATCCGTAGACGTATGGTCTCCGAGAAAGTGATTTTTGATGTGGTTACTTGTATCGGTAGGATACTTGTACTGATGATGTGGTTACTTGTATCGGTAGGATACTTGTATTGATGATGTGGTTACTTGTATTGGTAGGATACTTGTATTGATGATGTGGTTACTTGTATCGGTAGGATACTTGTATTGATGATGTGGTTACTTGTATCGGTAGGATACTTGTATTGATGATGTGGCTACTTGTATCGGTAGGATACTCGTATTGTTGATATGTATACTTGTATTGGCATGAATACTTGTACTAATGATGTGGATACGTGTATTGTTATGGATACCTGTATTGATGACGATGCTGACGATCGTGAGATGACGATGCTGATGATCGTGTGATGACGATGCTGATGATCGTGAGATGACGATGTTGATGATCGTGAGATGACGATGCTAATGATCGTGACATGACGATGCTGATGATCGTGTGATGACGATGTTGATGATCGTGTGATGACGATGCTGATGATCGTGTGATGACGACGCTGATGATCGTGTGATGACGATGCTGATGATCGTGTGATGACGATGCTGATGATCGTGAGATGACGATGCTGATGATCGTGTGATGATGATGCTAATGATCATGAGATGACGATGCTGATGATCGTGTGATGACGATAATCGTGAGGATCCAGATGATGATATTGTTGTAGCTGTTCAAGTGCTACAGGAGATAAAGACTCAATACTGAAGATGTCGATGTTCCAGTATTGAAGATGTTCCAGTAACTGCTTGAGTTACTGATGATGTTGAGAAAGCTTCCAATGATTTATAGATGTATCATGTATGATGTTGATGACTCCTTGCTCGTGCAGATGTTGTTATAATATCCTTCTCGTTAAGGGGGAGTGTTGAGATATTGTAACTTCAAAGAATATTATATTTGTACTTTATTATTCCAGAGATGTTTCATTCCTCTGTGAAGATCTTATTGTATATCCGGAGATGTTTATTCCTCCGTCGGAATGTGGTAACTCGGGTTATTAGACTTCCCTAGTGGGGGTCGGCCCTGTATGTGTTATGTGGGTCAAAGGGTTATTAGACCACCCTAGAGGGGTCGGCCCAGTCAGTTGTAGTGGGGTATTTAACCCATTGGTTAAATACGAGCCTACGTGTACCTGTGTAAAATACATGTCAGTGTAGTGTATAAATAGAGGAGGTGTGTTCCTCATTTGACACACACACTCACTTGAGGATAGCGCACTTGTGGAGGAGAGGTCTGCTATTGTGGAGGAGGAGATCATGTCTCAGGGTTTCATCTTTGTATATTGCTAGGCATCTATATTGAGGAAGCTTTGCTGGGTTTTCTACCCCATGAGGGTTTCCCAGGATAAATCTCTGTCTCTTGTGTTTATGCTGTGCTTGTTGTTTCTTCAGTGATCCTATATATGCTATTATTGTGAAATGGAATGTAATGCTGCTATTTTATGTCTTAGCATATTAAATCTTAACAAAATCCATCAACAGTGACTACGAATACCATATGTATCCATCAAGATATGCATATGAATCCCAACACCACATCCAATAACAAAAATATGACCATAATAATAATAATAGACCATGAAACCACTGTAAAATGGCCAACGACCACCAATTGGACATGGAAATGGTGTACTGGATACATCTCGAGAACACATGTACAGTCTCAAACATTGTAGTCATATTGCCTTGGGAGCCATGTTGACCAGGTCAAACTAGGTTTGACCAAGTCAAAATACTCAAACTGAAGGTTGAGCAATAATCTGGATGATTATGCATGCACATGGGATGAATATTGCTCACAAGTTTATGTTAATAACCATATTGCAACATGTTAAACATAACAGAGGCAACCAAAAAATCACATAATAACATGACCTGTATCAATGAAACCATCAAGTCCTTCATGAATCCCCCTATATATGCTCACTCACATATTTAAACAAACTGCTAGGATGGGTGAGGTGGATGAAACAAGGCTAGGTAAATGGAATTGACTTGACGACCTTGACATAGTGATCTCTCAGAGAATAAACGACAAGAGGGAACCCATAGTGATGTGTATAAGACAAAAACACTAGGGAAAGGTGGTGTCTGTAACATCCCGATATTTTCATGAAAAATTTAAAAAATTTTGACTCGGCATTAATGTTAATAATTGCAAATGCGGAAATAATAACTGCTAATAAAGACGTCAGAAATTAATAAGGTCATTCATGCAGAAACAATTAATTATCGAGACCTTTAACTAAAGAAAAAATAATGACAACGACATATCGTACTCATATTAAGATACTTACGGTATTGTTTTAATGGTGTTAGTTGTAGCTCATGATAATTTGCGACAGTGTCTTATTGACTAGATTCTGACAGTTGCTTTTGATGTTGATGAAAAGGGTGTCCTACTAGGTACCCTGGAGTTTACTTAGCTATGTTTAGCTAAGTCATTTGGATCCTATTTCCGTGTGCAGATAGCAGGTAAGGGTTTCTATGACAACCTAAGATAAGAGTACATGTGTCTTTCAATTTAATGTCAACATAGAATGCTAAGTACTTCCTTGCGACACAAGATACTGGAGGTATGGATACTTAGGTCTAATTCTGGTTTATTTATTGTTTTACAAAATTCTCCCGTGTTATAATTGTCACAAAGTCGAAATGCTGCATTCATTATCATATGACCATTATTTCTGCTATCAAACAGTGATACTAAAATCTATTGATGGCGCTCTATTGAAAGCTGGTAGAAGGTAGCGTTTTATCATGGAACTAGCATTTTGTCTTGACTCCACTAGACTTAGACTAGTCTAAGTCCTGAATTCATTATTTGATTATCAATGCATAGTTAATTTATGAATGACCTAGTGGCTAGTGTTATGAACTCAATATTATAGTGCTTATTATCACCATTTAAATAATTCCTTGGTTATTACATTCGTCATATTGGACTTTGCAATACATGGCCTAGCATATTAAGAGTATATGGGTTAACTATACCTATAGGCTCACAATAGTATGGATTAGAATTTCATGGCTATTGTATGAAATTTACAAAGTGCGTGGTATCTAACTATACAATTTGTATGACCCGAATTCCAACTATATCTAAAGCCTATATTATCCCAATATTTGCAAAAATGTAGGCATGGCTAAGCTTTGTTCTAAAGATCTATATACGAGCCTCATATATGAAAAGTTAACATTATAAAGTGAATATGAAATCACACCAACATTAGCATATGATACAAACGTTATGATGCACGAAAAGTTATAGGAATTAAGGTGTACCACTACCTAAGGTCTGACAAAGCAGTTACATGATGTTTGACAGGGTATTAACTCGGCATACTTTCCAAGCTGGCATTGACAGGCTTAGCAATCACAGCGTGCCCAGGGTAAGTGGTGTGGTAGTCTAGCTGTAAAGTATTCGCATGGATGGTGTTTGTAATAAACATCACCACAAGCTGAGCTGTGTCATGCACCAGTTCTTGATCTGCTTACCTGGCGATTTGGTGGATGGAGAAATCAATGCATCATTGATTTCACTCATGGTTCGAAGTTCGACGTGCCTTGTCTGGCAAATCTCTCGCCGTTGATCTTGGCAAGATTTGGGGTTGTGAATGAAACCCGGTTCTCGTATTCGTAAGTACTGGATGTATGGTTTCGGCATTGATTGTTGCGTTTTTGGTGAAGGGTCGAGGAGCCAACCAACTGTTGCAATGTAGGGTTTCAGAGGATGTCGAGGGGAGGAACCCTCCCTCGGTTCAAACCCTAGGACCTATGAGGGGTATTTGTTTGTAGTTGCAGGCTCAAACTTGTGCATTAGCATTACGATACAGTGAGGGAGCGGTGTAAGGTTCTTCATCTCTCAATGTTGATTTCGTTGGTCAAACTAGTGTTCGATCCTCTGGTTGTGAGAAGTTTTTATGTGTTTTCCATCGTAGTTGCGGTCAGGTGTTATCACGCTTCGTCGTTCATACTAGAGTGACGTGCCCAACTTTGGAGTTTCAATCCTAAAGGTAAGTGCCATGAATGAAGTTTTTATTGTGACATTTGATTTTACAAAAGCGTTTCTCAGTTCATAAGCCCTACGCACTGTTTCTTTGGCAAGTACCCACTTTGCAGAGGTTGTTAACAAAGGTTTCGGGTGGAGGGAAAATGCATCTACCTCTTGGTAAGCTCCGGAGGTTCGAAAACCTAGTAGGTGCACTTGCATGATTGATGGTGACTGTCATGTGTCGTGGATTGGAACTATTCGACCTTGTTTCCGGCGATGGTTGGGTGTTAAGTTTTTAAAACTTTAATTGATGAATGTTATACAAGGGTTGTCTTTGTTTGTTTAAGTTACTGCTGGGCTATTTAATTGCGTCAATTGCTAAGACCTTCGAACTTGAAAAAGGTTCTATTGTTTGTCAAGGGTAAACCCCTGTGTAGTTGCTGCTCCACGGTCTCATTTGAATGTTGTGGGTTGATAAGGGATAAACCCTATGGACTGTGGAACCGTAATGTAACTCTGTTATTATATACTTTTAATGGTGGAGACGACGCGTGAGAGCTGATTTTTCGCTCGCTCTGTTGTACAAGGGCTCGTTGTGAATGAAATATTACCGTTTGGGTTAACGTATGGTTGAGCCACGATGGTGGTATGTAGGTAGATTTTCTGTCATTCGTCATTGCTTTGGATGTTTTAGGTTTGGAATGATGATAAGATAGGGTTCAGCTATCAAATGTTTTTTTTTGGATTTTTGAAATAACAATGCCACTGTGTCCTATGGTTTACGAAAGAACCCTAGATGTAGCCTTCGTTTGCTATCGGGTTCGCATGCCTGAGAAATTTCAATCCGGTAACTCATAATGTTGATGATGGCTAAGCCATAGGTTTTTACTTTGTTTCCATGAATGGAACCCTACCGTGTGAGTTCTAATGCGACCTTACTAATACTGAGAATCGAACTCGATTATGGGTCTCAACTTGCATATAAGGGTTTTGATATTAAATCCTTTTATTACTAGGGTTGTAAGCTTTAAAGTAGGTGACGATATAACAATCGTGTTGTCGGCTATGTGAATCTTCTTGATGGTTAAATCTATGGTTCGTATTCTCAGAACGATGATTAGGAAAGGAATAGCATATGGTTTAGGGTTGAATAAAAGATCTGTTATAAAATAATTATTGGAAGCTTGCCGGAATGGCTTGGTAAGACAATTTTGTAAACTATGAATCCAAATGAATGCTCGCACTCTCAGTATCGAAAAGTTATGATTTTTATATTACTGCGCAAATGGTGAGAATGAAATCAGAAATGAAAAGAAATTGTTAATAAAATAATAGGTGAACATTTATATTCAGTCGGTGCAGAGATTCATTTTGCGGCTGCTAAAATATTTAGAATATGAAATGCTTGGGAGTATAGATCTGTGCATGTACTCTTTCCTGGTTTAAGAAATAGATGAATGCTATGTCTCTGACTCTGATGCTGTGCTTTTCTTGCGTCCTTATTTGTGAATGAAAGAGCAGAGTAAAAGAAACTTTATTGTAGGAAACCAAATAATCCTCTTAGCTTTTACTTACTAAACTAACAGATTTAATGCTACCTCTCTGTACTGGAGTACGATGCAGACTCAAACATGGGGAAAAATGCAGAAAAGTCATTTTATCAGTTAAACAATTAAATTAAATCAGAAATAAAATAGTTACTTCTACTGAATATTTGTAAAGATTTCTAAACCAGTTACTGCAGAAAATCATGCAACTAACAAAAAGATCCATGAAAGTTGTAGAACCTGATAATTGTAGGAGGAACAAATCACCCAAGAAGCCTGTTCCACCCAACCTGCTCCTAAAACAGCCAAGATGCCTATCTTAGGACGCCCGAGCCTGTTCACTGAACCACCAGGAGGAAGAAACTTCAGAAGCTTAGGTCCTCCACTTACAACAACAAGAATTTATCCAGTCTTAAAGACTTAGCAGTCAAAGGGACCTGCACTAGCACCTCTGGTTTTCCTTCTTAAAATAACTAGCATACTCACAATTGCACTTCCCACAGCCTCCCTTTTCGAATCTCTCAGTCATCACCTGATGCACATGAGGAAATATTTCTGCAGAAAATATTGTCAGAGCTCCCTGCTCAATTCGAATTGCCTTATATAGGCTGCCTAGGCCTTTTTGTAGTTAACTGGTCATTAGTGAGCTAAATGCTCACCTCCCTCCACCTGGAGGGGGAATGCCAAAATTTTAGGGGTAGTTGTCCCATACCAACAGCTAGTGGTAGAGTGCAAACGCTGCCATCTGTCCCATGCCTTCTATCAGCCTCCATTCCTCCTAGTGGGTCAGTGAACACTCTTGTAACAGCTTTCTTGAGTGTTTGTCTCCTATTTTATTTTATTAAATAATAATAATGAGTCATTACAATCATCTTTGACCAAAGCTGGTCATAATTACAAAGATCTGAAATTATTATTTAACATAAAGTATTTTGTAAAAATTTAAAATAAATATCCTCAAAATTTAGGTAGGTGACAGTGTCTCACAAATGGAATAAGTTGATTGAGAAGTGTCCCTTCAACATTAACAAGTGTCCTATGGCTCACATCGAGGCCTGATTCATGCTCCGTGATGATCTTTTCTAGAACCAATGTACTAGGTGCATAGTCAACCGTAGCTCTGAGGTTCTATGGGACACTTAGAATTAGCTATCCCTTGCTCCATCCACATCCAAGCCCTTGGGCTCCATGGGAAATAATCATTACATCAATTTTAAGGTCAACAGTCTTTTAGATTTTCAATAAATGTGCATATGCTTTTATTAGGCCGATTTCATATATGACCCTTTGGATTTTACATGTGCTTAAAAGAACAACTCATTACAGCTTTCATCCAGGGCACTTTGCATTTCACTTTACTTGCATTTCTTTGGATATAAGAATATATACTGATGCATGTAATGATGATAGGATCACTTGCTTCAAGTCTATCTAACACAACTCGGGCAACTAGCTAGTCTTAGGTCATGTCACAACACCAGCAGGTACTCCTAGCCCAGAAGTGAAGCATGGGGTCAACTAGCGGGAATCATCCACAATCAAGACCAAACATCGGGGGAAACCGACTAGAGAGGTCAAGGCTTCAAAATCCCAACTCACCTTGGATCAGGACGCAACACCGACAGGTTCCTTCGGCCCAGAAGGGTCAAGGCTTGGGAAAGTTTTGTAGCACAACTCAGAGATAAGACACAAAGCAACATGGAGTCTATCAAATACATAGGACAAAGTGTCAAGTCTCAAGTCAGGGATAAAACTAAAATATGGTAGATGCTGAATGGATGGAGACAGTGAAAAAGGTGATATCGGCATAGCATGAATCAGGGTAAGTCTGGGTAAGATAAGAAATACTAGTGAGCATATTTAATGGCCTTACACTAGGGAGTCTTCTGACCACTCAAGATACAAGTTTCAATCATAACCAATATATCTCAAATGCCATTGCTAGCTAATTATGCATAGTCACGGTTATTAAAATAAACTATAGAGACAACTACAACATCCATGTGAAATACTCACATATATACCTGCTCCAACATATACTTGTCTCTAGAATCACCTGTAACTGAATATGGGGAAAATAATATCACCGACCAACTATTATGCTCATTTGTCAAATGAACCATGACTAAACCATAATCATCTCAATGGGGTCATGCAGTGTTAGACATGACATGGGGGAAACTGTTGTTGTTGGCTCAAAAATAACTGTACCACTGATGAACAAAATGCTCATCTCAACCAAGGGACTGGCTCATGAATCTAGGAAGACTGATCTGCATCATGGTAGCCCTGCTACTATGGATCTTTCTGCTAATATATCTACCATCAGTGCTAAGATTTTGGGGATCTATAAGGAATACTTCAAGGAAGGGAAACATAAGATATATAGATCTATTTTAGAACCAACTCTATCAGAGAGTATCCCGTGGGTTATTTTGACAAAGCCTCTCAGTGTGGTCTATGTGGTGGAGAGAGGATGCTACAAAGTGATAGTAGCCACTACTATCGCTTGTTTTTGGGCTGTGGGGTTGGTACAAATACTAAAGCATAATTGATGGCTTTGTGGGGACTTCTTTATTTTGCATCTAACAAACACTATTTATCTCTACAAGGTTATGGGTGATTCAAGAGTCATTATTAACTGGGTTGCTGGAAAGTCATCACTTCAGGCGGTTGCATTGTCACAGTGAGGTGTTAGATTTAGAAGGCTTCAATGTTCTTTCAATATTTTATCTTTCAAGCATATTTATCGTCAATACAATGCTTTGGAAGATAGATTGCAAAAAATGGTAGTGGGCTTACGTGAAGGACAACTTTTATTTGAGGAGCTCATGGACACTTCTATGGTGTCAAGGGGATCTTTTAAAACATTTTAACGGGGCTGTTATATTTGTCATTTTTATTCTTTTAGTTGGCATTATGTGTGGGTATGTATTCGAGATAGTATATGCTTTGGAAGAGTGTAATAACTGATAAAACTACTTTATGTGGTTTTTGGTGTAGTTTGTAATGATTGATGCTTGAAAGTCTATCTAGATTGTGGTCGGGTCATTGTAGCTATACTGAACCAAGGCTAGATGTAGATATCAACTCACTTTTTGAATGAATTGCAATGTACTATTTAAGTTATCTTTGATTGTACTATTTAAGTTATCTTTGATTTAAATGGAATATCAAGTAACTGGTTTTTTTCTTGTAAAAATATAAAAGTTAAAAACATATTTTTCTTTTAAAAAGTTATAAGTTCAAATCTAAAAAATAATTGATTTTAATAGTAAAAAACATATATTTCCTCTCCTTTCAAATCTTCATGTGTTTAATAAAAAAAGTTAATATAAATAAAATTGGGATTACAAATTTATAAACTCTTAATTTCTCATATATTTATGTTTATTACGCCAAAGGCGTTATTTAAGGGGCCGCTTCGTCGTCTGTCGATGGCCTATGAGGAGCCACTCCCTGTCATCAATTAAAAGCATGGAACTAAAGCATGTCGTACGAAAGTGACCATTTGTACGCCATATGCAAAAAAAGGTGTACAGTTTAGCAATTGTCGACAGCTTCTCTGCAGAGTCTGGCAAGTTAAAGAGTATAAGCCTTCTAAGTTCGTGGACAAGTTGTTGAAGGTCTACCTTCATATTTCCCTGAATGTCAGTTTCATCTATAGAGATTGTTGGATTCTCATGCTTCTTATAAACAACGTTGTCATACATTGGATAGATCTCCTGCTCCTCAAGCTGAATAACAGATATGTGCAGAGTCTTTTATGCTTCTGCAAATCTCTTCGCCTATGCTTCTCTTGCATCACGAAGGTTGGAGCCTTTGATTCAGTGTAATTACAGTCTATAATAACGACCTGTTGACCTTGTATTTGAACGTCGTTGCCTGTTTGTGACGCAATGCAAATTATAAGTTAATGGCCAATGCATAATCTTTTCCAAATTATTTGCCTATATTTCCTGCACTGCCAAGTTTGCTATTATTATAATTGGTCTTTCGTATCCATAAATGAAATCTACTTAAAATATCCGCGTTAGAGAATTAGTAGAGAACCGAAGGTGGAAGCAACATAAGTATGCCGATCAATGTCGAGAAGAAAATTATTCGATGGAGCCAATGAGAAAGAAGTGTATATAAAAGCACTATTTTGATATTCTTTTCATTATTGTTGTCTATTTGTGACAACAAAGTCTTCAACATAACTCTATGCAAATGATTTAAAAAAACAATTTGGATGATAATTGTATAAGAATATACAAAATTGGTAAATCATTTAAGAATATATCTTCAATGGTTTATAGTTTCATTTTAATCTTTTAAAAGTAAATAGTGAATGTACTTTTAATGAAAAAAATCTATTAAACCAATTAAAAAAAATATGAAAAAGTTAGAAATAGAGATTCAAAATCTATAAAAGTATTTTTTTTTATAAAAACAAATAATTTGATTCCCAATCAATAATCTTAGTATAGAAAGCAAAAATTTATGTAAAGTAATTTTGCTAAATAAACTATTATATATATATATATTTTTTAAAACAAATATGTACAAGCAACCCTATTATCAAAGAATAAAATTAAAATGTGGACTTATCATAGGACTAAATATTATGGAATTAAGTATTTACTATCATTTAGTTTCTTAAAACAAAAACATAATAACAAAATTAAAAGAAAATATCCCATATTTTTGTCTTTGAAGGGTTTTTATGAAAGATCCGTATAAATTTTTGCAGGATTTGGTCTGTGAATTCAAATCTAAGATGTTGAACTCAAAGGTTTTCTTTGACATGTAAGTCGGCAACGCCCCAGTTGGTCGGATCGTGATGGAACTCTATGTTGACGTGGCGTTTAAGACTGCCTACAACTTCCATGTGTTGAGCACCGTCAAGAGAGTCCACTCTACACCAACGTGGCGTTGAAGATGCTCAACATCGATGAGAGAGGCACCGACCACTCCATAAATCCCATGCACTACAAGGGCTCCACATTTCATGCAGGGCAACGAAACTGGCATTGAGTCGATTGGTTTTCCTGCACAATAGCATAATTCGGTCAATTTTTACATGGTTCTATCGAGAGTTGAGCTTGAAGGTATATTGGTCCAGTTTCCTACTTATGTTTAACCAATCTTAATTATTATTATATATTACATATTCACAATTAAAATTTCACACTTTAGATATTTGCTCATTTCTTATTTTTCCACATCAAATGCAATCACACAATTAAAGTTTTTTTGGATGACAAAATAATCAAATATGTGTTTGTCTTAACTTTTTACTTTGTTTTGATTTAGCTATTTTTTTAGACAATTTAGTTAAAGATGTCGCAACATGAATAGATTTGTACTTATTTCATGTATTATAATATTAGATATTAGGTCACTTGGAGTGGTCATGCAAATTGTATACACACCTAGATCTAGCCCTCCTACATTGCCAGCCTATGTTGTCGAGGCATTTGATAAATATGTGCATTGGCCCTCCATGGGACCTGTTATCACCTAAGCTATAGTTACCCCTATGGATGGATCCAGTCATGGATGGCAATAGGGAAGGGCAACTCAAAAGGTGCAACCCCGATCACCTCGACCTCCAATATATGGTTGTCACGCCAGTCGAGGCAACCTTCGCTTTATGTTATCTAGCCCAGACAACAAAGGGGGAGACCCGATCTACTCCCGACAGGAGAGATCGAAACCAAGACACCAAATCAGGGTATTTCTAAGGAAAGTTAGGTGTATGGTTTATCCTAGACCTAATTGGTTGAAGTCACAAGCCAAGTGAGGGGTTCAATAGGTATAGCTTTGGTTCATTGTTGATGTAAGAGTGACTTATAATGTTTGTAGTGAGATCTAGGGCTAGTGTACTAGTTCAATGTTTGAAAGTCCACTGCCTTGGGAACCGTGTCCAATGCAGGGTAGTTAAGGGTTGTATTGGGGCTAACTAGTACAGATGACAAGTTTGACCATGATACATGATAGCTTTAAGGGTTTGGTTCACCATGCATAGGTCAATCCACAAGTCAATCCAACAATCTAGGAAAGTCGAATTAACTTGGAGAGAAACCAGTGCCTTGGGAATTGGGAAGTGGAGTCAAAGTATGGTTGACTTGTGGTTTAGGACTCCTAGTACTTGGGACAAGTGGGCAATAGAGGTCTTGATGGATAAATGAGTCTAAATCTAGGTTTGACCCAAGTGGACCACAATCCCTTAAAACAAGGAATGCAATCCCCAAGGCAAGATTTGACAAAGTGACAGTCTAGACCTAGGTTTTGAATTATTCCGGTTTCAGATCTCCAAAAATCTCAAGTACCCAGTTCCTGGAAGTGAGTCAACTCACTTCTCCAAGGTGGTGCGACTTTGCCCAAGGAGGCTAAAAAGTGGGGTTAGGTGGGTCAAAACAAGTCGGATGGCATCCAAACTTTAGATTCGGGTAGATCGGTCAAGTAGGAGTATGGATCTGTAATTTCGTGGTAATCCAACGGTTAGATCTTAGTAGATCTGAGTTTAAGGGTTCCAAGTGGCCCAAAATGGGGATTAAATCCCTTAAAATGTGGAATGGGGCCCACAAGGTGAATTTCAGGAAAGGGACAACCTGGGTGTATGTTATTGGATGTGTAGATGTCAAATCAAGTGGAATCTCAAACACCCACCACTTAGATCTAGGTCAACCGGCTCAATCAATGAAGTGCGCCTTGCTTGGGAGAAGCCAAGTTGGTATGGGAGAGGGGTCAAACGGAAGCCAATCCTCACCAAACTATAGATCCGGGATGCCGTGGATGCTATAGAGGTGGGTTTTCAATATTATGCCCAATAACCCACTAGATCTAAGTAGATCTGAGAAAATGTAAAAATGGGGTTTTGATTAATTAGGGTTTTAAGTGTTTTTGACAATTGGATAGATCATGGAGATAGAACTTACCTTGAGATCATACCTGAGTGATGTGATGAGATGCCTTGATGTTGAGGAAGATTCCCGCAGAGATCAAATGAGAGATTGTTGATTTGCTTGCCAATTTGATGCCCTAGCCCACAAGTGCGCCTTCCTCTACCTGTCAAACCAAGGAACAAAATTCAATCAGTAAGATCAAGTATGGAAGAAATACAAGAGAAATGCAATAGTAACACGAAATAGAAGGTCCTGGGACAGTAATACTCCCTGTTACCAACGAAGAGCTCCAAAGAAGAAGTAGGGAGAGTCTTCCCCTACCAATACCTCCTCCTCCAAGCAAATCGGCCTCCACCTGTAGATGCAAAATCGTGGTACAAAGATATGGCAAACAAGATCTCCAATAACTCAGTGCAAAGGAAGAACCAACGAACGAACACCAAAAACATTCACCAAAACACTGGAGATAGATGCAATAATAATTTTCTATTCCAATAATCCAGAGCCAAAAGTCCCTTTACAATGAGAGGCTCTCTCCTTTAAATAGGAAGGAGAGGCACCAAAACCCTAACCACTTTTTGAATGAGTGGCTAAGATTATAAGATACAAAGGTCTAATCAATGGTTGAGATGAGCTCAACAATATAATACATGGATCACACATAAAATATAACATAAGTGGACAAAATCGCCCTAGAAGAGGGGAATCCCACCAAATCATGATGATGAAATATCATAAGAGGCTTATGGTGGGTCCAAGGGGTAATTTTATCCCTCCTTGGTCAATCCCCATAGCACAATAACCAATAAATAATCATGAATGTACCAAATCGTGCCTCCATAGTGAAGTCGTGGTCCTCAAAAGACCTCAAAAATCCACAGAAAGTGCCATAAATGATGGATGCGGGCCCCGATGAAGCTGAAACTGCTGGAGGAGGTGTGGAAGGTCCCGATCTATCATCACTGATCATCCCATGCCATAACTTTGCCTCAGTAGCCCAAATCGATTTCCTCAATAGCCATTTCTACCAATCCTGAAATGCCTCGGGAAGCGTGAAACTGCCCCAAACAGCCTCCTGGAGTGCTGGCGCTGTCAAGGTGAGGGCACCAATGTGTCCGGAAGGGGGGTATAATGGTAAAAACAAGTGGCTGGACCACCCCCTTCATCATCAGCGCCCTAGGTCAACCGGATAAAAGTCATCTCTGCTCTGACAGGGCCTCCAACAGACCAAAACTGCAGTGGGATAGCCTACTGAGGCTCAATCATCACTGTAAGTGCCCGGAACTGAAAACAAACTGTCCCATTGGACTCAGAAGGTCCAAATCTATCCAAGATGTGTACTCATACACCATATGAGTCTCTGCATGATCAAAATAAATATCCAATATACCGGAACAAGGCCAATAATAATGCTCTGTAAATGATCAAACACTGCTGTACCCCAAGAATCATCATCATAACCCTGTAGCTGCTGCATAGAATCATCATGTATGTGTACATAGACCATATATCATCTATCAATATCATCATAAGGTCTAACATCTCATGTCCCATGGTCCTCCATGGTCAAACTAGGTCTAACCAAGACCAAATATAACTCAGACCATCATCCAAGGCTGCTGAAAAGTATCAAGGTTAATACATGCTTTACAACTTATTCAAATAACAATTATAACACATAATGATCATAACTGGCGATCTACATCCAAATATATAGTGTCGTTAATTATTATTATTACTCAGACTAGACTTTCAGGATCATACTCACTTCATAGTTGTGATCAATTTGCTAGTGCAGGGTGAAGGCTAAATTAACTTGGCTAGGCTAAGGGACGACTTAACTGTCTTGACTTTGTGACACTTTGGCAAGGGAAAGGGAATACACCATAGTATATACTGAATGAGCAATAACACAGGGGATGGCGGTGTCTCACAAATGGATGAGTTGTTTAAAGAGGGTTTATTCACCTTCACAGATGCGCACAATCCATAATACAAATAAGGCCAGCAATTGTTTAGATATAGCATTTAAGTTCCATTGCTTTTTGGGCCTGAAGTTTCCATAGCCTTGATCTATGTGTGTTTACAAACACATTGCATAGATTTACATTTTTTCTTTTAGGCTTTCTGCTGCAGGTGTGTTTTTTAGGCACTTGTTTACCTGAGCACTTCTAGGTGTGTCATGGACAGCTTGTTTACCTAGGTATTTATTTTCCACAAGATATAACATTTTATTTTTATTGCCATGTTCATTTGGCATGCCTCTCATTCATGTGTGTTTAGAAACACATTGCATGAATGGGCTTTTCATACAAGATATAGCATTTCATTTTCCAGATTTTGTATTGATGGCAGCACTAAAAGTTTCAGGTTTAGCCAACACAACTTTAGTGACTAGGGGGAATTCACAAGGAACTCCAACTCACCATAGGTAAGTTTTGTCACCAACTCAGAGCCGAGACACAATAAACAGGGAAGCTCATCCAATACAGAGGCTACAGTGGGGAAAAGTCCTCCATGCCACTAGTCAAGTAGTAAGTCAGGGTGATAATCTAAAAGGTAGGCCATGGATGGATGAAGACAATGAAATGATGGAGCCAACACTAGCAAGCCAAAGTATGGTGTAATGATCACCTCTATTCTCCCTAAGGAGGGTAAATACCAATGAGTATGAATAGTGAACTTCTAAGCCTGAGTAGGGGCAGTAATATATATATAATAGGTCAACCAGGTCCATATATCTATATGATCGCCAGATCATGACACTAAGTGCTAAGACATGCTATAAGAATAAGTATAAAAGCAATCTAACCATAACACCGTAATATACCTGCTGAGTCATATACCTGAATGCACATCAACCTGTACCATCATCTGTCCTCTGGAACTGCTGCTGTAACTCTGGGCACTACTGTCTGCTCTGTACCAATGGTATAATGGCTACATCGGTCATCTCTCCGAGTGTCCTGAAACTCAGTCATGGCATGGGGAATGCAACTGCTGTCCACAATCTGGTAGTGATCCAATATAGATGCTCATCTCGGCATCTCAAATGCAAGGGAACTGGCTGAATAGTGTACTGGAATGAGAAAAATAATGTATGGTAGCCCGGCTACTATATATGTGATAACAGGACCAATCTCAACCAAATCACATACTGATTCCACCCATAAATTAAAGTAACAAGAAACAAATCCCCCTCAAGATGGCTTGGACATTGACTATCCATAAATCCCTATGATTGACATTAACAAGGTCAACCATTGACATTGGTAACACTAAACGTCAAGGCTTGACCTTTACGACAATGCCACACACTACAACATTAGAAGGAATGCAAACTGCACCATCATTCTCCTTTGACCGCTATGCAAATATGAAATACACTTCATATGTCACACTTCACAAAAAGGAAGAGGCACACTTTCATTCCTTGTCCCCTTCACACTTAAAATTGCATCTTTAAATCCCTACACTCCCCATACCAAATGAAAATAACAATGTTGCTTGCCAATATTTTTAGAGTCAAACTTGATAACTCTAATTATATTACATATATATACTTTAGCTTCGACAAATTAACGGACATTTAATTTTACTTGCCATCGATTAAATTGGTTTCTATTTATTGCATGTGTTCCTATTTATTACTTATTAATATTTGCATTATAATTTCTTTACTTGCTTTCAACGCATAAACTTACATTACCTACATACAGACCACTTTATCTCATTTTTACGTCGAAGACGTTTCCTTCAATGAGAAATGGAGTGATGGCACTATTACAGATTCCTCGTCTATCGAGCTAATTAAAAGATGCCACGTCTCTGCACCAAAAATCTATTGTACGCCGTTCGATTTTCCCGTCTTGGTCGCTGCCGTTACCAGTGACTGTCCGCCATTCAGTTGTATCGGGCAGGATTTCTTACCATTTCTATATCCGATCCTTGCAACCAGAGCTTCCAAGACGATAAACTTCTCGGTGCTCCAATTTCCGACCACGGCGGAATCTCGGCCAACCAAAGCTTCCAGGAGGCTAGAGTCCCCGCTGCTATGATTTTCGACAATGGCGAAACTTGAAGTTCAGCCGAAAGTAGGGGCTTTAATGAAAAGTATTATCCATTTCTATGAAAATTTGAAGCATCGAGTAGCTTACAAGCATCAACTGTATTCAGAACTTATCCGATGTTTTGTCGGCATTCAATAGCTTAGTCGTTTTAGCAGTGGAGAATCATGGAGAAGACAATTCGATAACTTAGGGTTTTTAAGAAACCCTGGAATTCTAAGGGACAACAAATTGCAATGGTTTTTCACATTTTTGTGATGATATTGGGGTTTTTGTAACTGTATGCAAGCATAGATTGTGTATATGCTATCCTTCGATCGGAAGAATTTCATGTAGGCAAGCACTCATGTTTCAATTTGCAATCATTTAATTAGGGATCATTGATGGGTTCGGTTTGTTATGCAGTTTCGGGCCATGACCCTAGAGAATTTAATAGGCTGGTTTCTTGATTACATGACGGTGGGCACATAATTTTGGAATTGTGGGCTAGCAGGGATGATATTGCTTTCTTCACACTGTTGATGGTCTCAGAGCTATTAGAAATACATTGTTTTTCAGGAATTGGGCACGGAGATAAATTTCGGGTTTGTTTTGTTTCCTATTAATCACCTCGAGCACAGTACATTGTATATCAGGTGGTCTTGTAAGGTTTGCTTGACAGTGGATACTATCCTGCTAGACAGGGGTTGGTTTATTGAGTTGAGATGATGGATCACTCTCTGGACATCTATCAACCAATCGTAACAATGAATAGTGATTTTCCTCTGTAGCGGCGTTGCATTTGAGTTTTTCAGCTTTGACAATGATGATCTCCAGAGGTCTGTTTGGGTGGTCTCCTCCCCTCATACAACATTTGGCACCTGTTTCTGAAGTATCCGAGCCGCTGGAGTCGCCATCACCATATTTGGAGGCCAGTACAGAAGCCATACAAGTGGAAGATGATGGAGGCATCGAGAAAACTGAAGAGATGGAGCCTCCTCCCGCACTTGTTCCCTTCCTGGGGATTTTTTGCCTGTGCAGATGGTTAGACTGAAGTTTGATGATTATTAGGTCACTGGAAGCTGCGGCACATGGTGCAGCATTGGTGGTCTATTTGCAATTTATTGGAAAATTCATAAATTTGCTCAGTTTGCATAGGGAAATTGTTTCATGAGTTTACAAAGGTGGTTTTGCTTAATTCAAATGTCACCCTCCATCTGAATATCTTCTTTCTTTTATGCCTGATACATGCAACTATTTATTAAAATTAAAAAGTGACTATACCACACTCTTATTTGTAGTTCTATTGCAATTTAAATTTTCTTCTTTAGATTCTTCACTGTGCAAATATTTATTAAAATTAAAAGGTGAATATACCACACTCTTATTTGTAGTTCTATTGCAATTTAAATTATCTTCTTTAGAATCTTCACTGTGAAGGCTATACTAGTTTATATTTTGCAAAAGTCCTATGTAGTTCCCAGTGCTTGCTTGCATTCTTAGCTCTACTATCCGACCTACCATCTTTAATTTACTCACATTGTACGGCAACATGCTTGTCTGGTAGGGAAATGGCTTAGTAGTTTTGTTTTTGCCCATATAAGTAGGATTGAAAAGCAGTTTATTTCACGGTTAATGTCATCTGCACTTTCCCCTCTATATGCTTCATACCCACCACTAGTAGAGCTTTGTAGCACGAAACCTTTAGTAATAATGCATGAAGGAGCTGTTGAAAGTGTTGATATGTCTTGATTCCCTAATATTGATTCCCTGAAATGATAAAGATCAGGTCAAGCAAGATTGCTTTCAGTTGATGATGAAATCATCCCACTCATAGATATTTCCAGGCTAGATCTGAACACATTGTGTGCCTCTAACTGTAGAGGAGCCAATCTGATGGAGCTCTCCATAATTGGCTGGTTGATATCGGTAGTTTTGCATTTAGTTTTGGTAGAAATGGGTTTTGTTCACTCTTATTGGACAGGCTCTTTATGTACATTATTCTAGGGGGAAGCCAGATTGAATCAAATGCAAGCATACTTCTCGGCATATAGCAGTCCTTGTAAGGGGATTCTGATAGCATTCTATTGTTTTCATGGAATGCTTCAGTCCCACTCTATGAATGGGGAGGTGTGACATGGGCATATGAAAATGGGTCTCACCTAGACTGCAAAAACACTAATGAGGGAACGCAAAATCTTGCTTTTGCCAAAAATCATCTTTGGTGGTGTACAACATCAAGCTTGTTGTTGCAGGACCAGTTGGAACGATTCCTAAGGAATTAGCTAAGTTTCTACATTTGGAGAAGCTCTACTTGGGAGGTAACATGCTCGGAGTACCTATACCTTCAGAGCTTGAAAATAGTGCTATGCTTATGTCTATTTCATTATCAGGGAATAAGCTCAGTGGCAGCAATCCTCCTTCAGTATGGAATATTTTTGGACAACTTGTGGATCTTCTCCTAGATGGTAATGATTTGAGCGGTTCCAGAATCCATACCAGAGCCTGCTTTTCCTAATGTTACATGCACTAATTTGCAGATTTTAGACTTGAGATATAACAATATGCAAGGACTTGTTCCTCTGTTCCTTAGACATTTTGGCCTACAAGAGCTGGATCTAAGCAATAACTCTTAGTCTGGTATAATTCCTGAAGCTCTTGTCCATCTAAATTTATCTAGTTTGAATTTGGCCCTTAACAATCCCAGTGGGTCCATTCCAATGTTTTCACAGATTTTTGGCAATGAATCATTTGCAGGAAACAGGCTTTGTGGGCCACCTCTTGCACCTTGTGCAGGAACGCAAGTTCAGAGGCATTATGGACTAAGCCTTGGGTAGTTGCAGGCATTGTTATTGCATTGATGAAAGCCATTGTTATCTGTGTGTCCTTATTGATAGCGATTGCAAGTGCCCACATTAGGAAAGTGCAGGGAGGGGGAGGGGATCCTTATTTTAATGAATTTGAAAATGAAGAAATAGGGGAGGGAAGATTGATGCTTTTTGAAGGTGGAGAGCATCTCACAGTGGAGGATGTGTTGAACGTGACAGGTCAAGTACACGGTGTTAGCCCTTAAAATGTTCCAGACTGATATGGAACTATGCCAAGGCACCTCAACTAATTATGAATTGATAAATGATAGTCCTCAACAGACTTGTCTATCACTTATAGTTCAGAGATCAATTGCAAACTTATATAGAATATCTTATAGATCAAAGGCAAAGAAACCTACTATTAGAACAACTCGATTGGTATTATGAAAGGTAAGAAGAATAAGGACATGAATATGATAATACAACTGTCCATAATAGATCACTCTTGCATATCATAGAAAGAACATTCACAACATAAATTTTTTGTGACAACAAACAATATCATTTGAATAAAAGCACATGAACAACAAGAAAGCATAATATAGTTATGTTATGCAGGATTTCTATCATTCAAAACAATGTGTCCGAATTTGAATCACAATTTTATTCAAATGAGAGGAAAATACATATTGTAGACAGAGATAAACACAACTGATAATATGGCTTCCTGGAATTTTTTCATAACAAAATATTTTCAGAATAAGTCTTCCTTCAATCTCATTTACAAAATTGTGATCAAGTCTCTTGCTCTCGAACCCCCTTTCTGAAGTCTTCAAGCTACCTTTTACGATTCTCATGTGCTTAGCTGTTTGCTGGAAATGTGGATCATGGATGCTAATTTGCTGCTTGGAAGTCCTGGAACTGTTTTGATTGACTACTGATCTTCTGTCTTCAATATGGAGCTGATATCTAATCATAGAATTTGTTATTGAAACTTACAGATACATCAAATCTTATTTCACCAACAAATGAGGAAATTACTATAATCCATACTATTTATTTTTTACATACTTTGCCAACCGTTCGTATTTCTTTGTTAAGATGATCTCAACTAGCCCGATCCTTCAAATTCAATGACCTATGCAACTATGCACATGACAAAAACAAAAAAAACTTTCAACACCATCAGCAATCCCAATAACCTGTTCCACTGCGCAAATAATGTGAGCATCTTCATCACTTGTGGTATGCGAATTTCTTAGCATGATACTCTCGTCAAATGAAGCAGAAGTGATTGAGCCAAACAAAATCTTTGAGGCAATAACCAAATACTAGAGCCCCGTTGTTGGCCAGATTGAAAGAGGGTGCAGGAGCTGAAACAAACGCACCAGGTTTTCCAAATCCGGATAATAAAAACGAAGCACCTGATGCTGATGTAAAATGGATGCCAAAAATTGAAGAGCTTGTACTTCGTATAGAAGAAATGCTAGCAAGGAAAGGGGTTGAGAACATAAAGCGTGAAACAAGAAGCGATGCCATGCCAAAATTGAGCGAAGTCCATGTATTGAACCTTCTGAATTTGACTGAGAGGTTGATGAATGGTTGCTGCCTGAAGTAGATTGGGGGTTTGAAGCAAATGCTAAAGCTACCCCCACAAATATTGTAAGTGACGGCATTGCACATCACTTCTTGGATCCGTTCTATCTCCCGAGATTTAAAACACAGAGGCACTATCTCGTTGATTTCACGTTCAAAAGAGACTTGAAACAAAACCAGTTTAGCATGGGCACGAAAAATACTTTTATCTTTGGCGCTTGGTCAAATAATTGAGGTACATGACAAATGGTTCAATAACTTGGGCGGCACTTTTAACTTGGGTGCGACTGGACCCCAAAATTTAATATGTGAAAGCTTTAAACTTTGAATCATCTACGTAACCATATTTAATCTCTAAAACTTCATGGTTAAAAGGTAATGGGTGAAGTCAAAATAATACTTTTAAATATTTTTCGACTTGACTTCATCTTAACAAAATTATTATTTTAACAAATAAAAAAATGAATTTACAAAAACTAGATAAAAAAATGAATTTACCACAAAGAGTTGCATAAAGATTTGTCAGAATGGGTGACAAAAATTTAATGACGGAAAACTGGTGGGTTTTAGCACAAACATGTAGAGGAGCTAAACATTTTGACTAGGTAAAACTTGGTGCTAGCACTAGGTAAGACCAACTATGGCATTGTCTACACATTCTCGACAAGGGCAAGCTTAGCCAAGGATGAACTATTGCTCAAGAGAAGCTTCTTGTATATGATTACCTGCACAAAGGCAACTTGGTTGACCTTCTTTATGGTAAGTTGTCATTTTGAAACCCAAGGTTAAGGAAGATTTCTCTATTATCTTTTGTTTCTTCTCCAAAAATAGGAAAATTTATATGATTACAGCCTCCATTTATGGGGTATCAACGGTATAGGATACAAAATTTCAACTAAAGTCTAGCCTTGAAAGTTGGCTATATCCTCTACTACCATCAAAATAGTTGGCCATTGCACTAATATCATCATCCCCTATGCCTTCTAAAAAGTCACAAGACACAACAATCATCATCCACAACAATGGCCATTATAAAAAAATGAAAGATATTTTCGAAAATTACCTACTCTAAGAGCTCTAAGATCTATGTCAGATTGTTAGTCCTTGTCAAATAAAATATTGTGTTGACTCTTTATTAATTCATTTCGACTTAGGTTTTTTTTAAAAATATATGAATTTATGTTACATTATTAATCTTTACCAAATGTCAATTACTTATATAAATTTATGTTATAATCTTTACCAAATGTCAATTACTTATATAAATTTATGTTATAGTCTTTACCAAATCTCAATTACTTTATGGTTTTTTACCATCCACGTTCCATTGCACCTCATGGGGCAATTGGGCAATTGCTAGTAGATATATCGAAGTTCTTTTCTGTGTTTCATTTCCGAACGTCGATGTATGCTAATATGATATAAATACTTTCAGTCAAGTCATCACACCTGCGAACGCATCATTGCCACTATCGCCACGTCACACTGTTAATGTTTTCTTGTGTGTGTAATAGTACTCTTCAAATTCTGCGCATTTACGCATAACGAAGTAAACTTAGATTCGCGAGGGAGAGGATGGGAACGGGGAGCAATTTTTACAAGAATCCAGCCTTCATTTACGATAATCAGTCTAAACTTTCTTCGGCTCTTAATAATTTGAGAGGTACTTTGCACTTATTTGCTATTTTCTTTGCATTTATTTATTTTCGCAGAGCTTCGAAGCCAAACCCTACTTGTTTGCAAATGCAGCATACAACCTTGCAACCGGTAATGTTTCCGCGAAAGATTCAAACGCGCATCAAAACAAGCAAGAAAGCGGTGCAAACGTCGCTCGGAAGCGCAAAAGGAATAATAATTCTTCGGATAATAATCCACTGCCCAACGATCCAAGCCTTTTCAGGACCGAAAGTTTAGACCACGAGCAGTACAAAGCAAAGCTGAGGTATGCTTTTATTTTTTAAAATTTAGGTTCTAAATAAAGAATTCTGTTTCAGTTCGGAATCTGCGCATGGAAGTGCGAAATAATGGCGGAATATTAAATTTAAAGAAGAAAACTAGATCCATTTAAAAATGCAAAGAAACATTAGAACACTAGAAGTACATGGTAAAGCTGAGGTATGCTTTTAGTTTTCAAAATTTAGATTTTAAAGAAAGAATTATGTTTCAGTTCGGCATCTGCATGCGGAAGTGCTAAACAATGGCGGTATATCTAATTTAAAGAAGAAAACTAGATAATTTAAAAAGTAAAGAAACATTAGACTATGAGCAGTACAAAACAGATCTGAGATATGTTTTAAGTTTCAGAATTTTAGGTTTTTAATGAAGAATTCCATTTCAGTTCGGAATCTGAGTATGGAGTGCCGAATTCCATTAATGGCGGAAGCTTAAATTAAAGAAGAAAACAAGTTCAATTTAAATAATAAAGAACATTAGACCACGAGGAATACAAAGCGAAGCTGTGATGTGCTTTTAGTTTTTGAATTTAGGTTTTAATTAAAAAAAAAGTCTCTGTTTGGAATTTTGAACATGGAAGTGCTAAATAATGGCGGAATATTAAATTTCAAGAAGGAAATTAGTTTAATTTAAAATTTATGGAAGCATTACACCAAACATTGTACAAAGCAAAGCTGAGATGCGTTTTTACTTTTGGAATTTTAGGTTATAAATAAAAATATCTGTTTCAGTTCAGAATCTGAGCTTGGAAGTGCTGAATTATATTAACGCTGGTAGCTCACATTTATAGAAGAAAACTAGTTTTATTTAACTTGTAAAGAAACATTAGACCACGAGCAGTACAGAGCAAAGCTGCGATGTGCTTTTAGTTTTTGAATTTTAGGTTTTAAATAAAGACTTCTGTTTCAGTTCGGAATCTGAGCCATGGGAGTGCTGAATTCCATTACTGGCAGAAACTCTTTTTTTTTTTTAAATATTGAAAAATAACTTTTTTTTAAAATTTCCATACATTTCTTTATGAGAAGAGATCCAACTACATCCAGAGGCGGCAATATCCAATCATGCACTTCATAAAACACCCACAGAGTTCAACTTGACTTCCCCGAGCAATACAAGTTTGGCTTTCAGAGCATTACAAAGGAACTTATATTCATATCTAGCCCAAACCAGAAACAAGACTGAGATGACACATAATTATTAAAATGAGAGATGGGTTGCCTTGATGACCATAAATAGAGAGTGCTAATCGCCTTGCGTTCATCTGCAATACTGTTCTGGAGCATTAAATTTTCTAATTCATGATAGCAGATCTGCACTCAAAGATTTTAACCTACTGTTGAAACCAAAAACGTTAATAAACACAAACCAAATTTTCAGATTTTCAGAAAGTAAAAGCACAGGAGCATAGAATCTAGATAAGGAGTGTAGACACTGCATATCAGAATTTCAGATCAATCCAGCAAGTGCCAGAGTGTAGATCTGAGAATGTAATATACCAAATCTCTGTATATTGATGTCTTGTAGGGTTTGTTGCAATGTGTGGTAGATTATTCAAGTGTTTGATGTACAGTTTAGCCAATAACAGGTTTTGCATGGACAATAATATTATTGCATGACCCCGAGGACCCAGATATTCAGATCTACAATGTAAATAAACTCAAAATCAAAGCATGGGCATACCAATGAGATAGGTGGGGGCAGTGTGATGATATAGTGAAGACATGCAAGCCATGCAGCAAGTCTGGCTCCAATAGATGGTAGTAGCTCCCAAAGCAATTCGCCCATGCAATGCTCACGCCCTCCTCTGGTCACAGATCAACAGAAATGTCTCCAGAAAGACTGGTACTGATCCCAATAAGCAGCAATAGGACCAACTAGGATTCACCCAGTGAAAGGGATGGGTGATAGAACCTCCAATTGACCAGATCAATGTGCCTCCATTGACTTTGCTTGAATAAATTCACCCTCTGAGAAGTGGAGAGGGAGAATACGATATATGGAAGATAATGAGGCAATGCGCTCTCTGTGGATTGGATCTTCAAAGCGCCAATGCGAAAGAGATAGGGAATGCCTCCGGAGATTCCCCAACAATACGCCCTCTGACTGGATCCAACTAATGCACCCTCAGATGTTCAGAAGTGCACCCTCCTGAATTAACTTTGCAGTGTGGATGCCCTCGAATATCTGCAAAGAATGATGAATACGCTGTAGTATTGAAGCTCTATGACAGATCTGAATGATCTATCCTCTGCATTGACTAAGACAGATAGATTTCACCGTCGAACCCAATGTTGGTTAAGGCAATTTGCCTTCAACCCTGAAGCAGCTCTCAGAGCTCTCAAATCGACTTCCAAAAGTGAAATAATAAACATATGCATGCCCAGAGAATTCGACTTGCTTCTTTTATTTCTTTGACTGGTGCATGCCGCATGCAACTTAACTTTTGCATGCATGCAACTTTAATGATGCATGCGCCATGCATTTGGAATTAGGTCTCGCATGTCACTTGATCCTGTTTAAGTGGTCCTTTTTATCCGCTAATGACTTATTATCACTGCTCATGATGTGCTTTTATCTCGTGTAACATCAACCATTAGTTAATTCCCTTTTTTCAGTACCCGCTTGAAACTATGGGAATTAAATAGGTTAGCGGGTTGGTTTCTGTTGCTTAGGCAGAAGAGGACATTACAGAGAAATACTAAATCTGAAAAACAAAACCAGCAAGTTAGAAATATGTTGCAGCAATCACATAACTTCTCATTAACAATGAAAGACTAATTACAATGACTACTTATTTGCTACTTTGCCCTCCATCTCATTTTATAGAATAAGAGAGGGGCCCATGCATGCAAAAATGTTGAAAAATAGAAAAATGTGACTTCCCATGTAATGCGCCCCACATGTGCCAAGAATATTTAGACACATGCTGACACACGCCAAGCACACTCCTTTATATGGTGGCTACATGTCAACACGTGCCAAGAATATTCAAACACATGCTGACACATGCCAAGCACACTCCTCTATATGGTGGCCACATGTCAACATGTGCCAAGCACACTCCTTTATGTAACTCAAGTTATGCGTCCACATGTGCCAAGGTAGACACATGCCAACACACATCAGGTGCACTCCTCTATGTGTCGACACACACCAAGACATGCCAAACACTCAAATCATTATCTAAATGCAAATAAATCATTGATGACTAATCACTAGTCAACTGTGAACTCCAGTCTATAAATAGAATTGTTAAAAAAAGGAAAATCCGTAAAAATAGGAAATAACAGAAATTGATGGATAATGGATAACAAACTTGGAGCAACAAAAAAAGCTAACACTCAATCTTTGTGAGGAATGTGTTCTCCACCAAACAAAGCTTCTCTCTCAGCTTTAAACATATGTCACAAGGTTCGGATTTGAGTTCGGGTTCGGCAACCATTAAGTTTGATTCGGGTTCGAATTTTCTGATGAAGTTCGGATGAGGTTCACCATTAGGTTCGGTTACATAGATATTTTCTAAATATAAATATTTCATTACATATTAATACAATATAACAAACATTATAATATATAATATATATAGCTAATAATAACATTGAATTAGTAAGTTAATGTGTAATTGCTTAACTTCATAAATTAGTCACTTAATGTGGAATTGGTATTTTATGAATAACATATAAATTATATGAATGCATTTGAGGAATGCATTATATGAAGTAAGAACGGATGTGATAAATTTTTTAATATAACAAATATAAATAATATTGAAAACATTTTTAAAATATATATTAGTTTTTTATTATGTTATAAATGATTAGTTTTAATAGTTTTTTATTATGTTATAAATGATTACTTTTATTAGTTTTTTAAAAGTTGGGGCTGATTGAATATGTTAGTTCGGCAAGCCTATAAACCCCAAACCCACCCTAAATGAATTAAAGTGTTTTTCCAACTGATAAACTTAGTTGGCACTTGACCCATTTGACTTTTTCGTTCAGGAAAAGATTTGGAATAACTTTTTTTACATCCCACGGGCATTGAACTAACTCATTTTGGAGTTTTTCAACATACACAGACTAAGACTCCTCCACACCGTGCACCAACCACATGCGACTTTTAATGTTCCAGCAAAGGTGATTTAGCAAGGTTTCTGGCTTGACTCGAGCCGGTTAACTGGTCCCCGTATCATAGATGATGGTTGGCCTCTTTCATTGTGCTAAGAAGCACAATTTTAATTTGTTTCCATGGGCTTGCACAAGAGATATAACAATAGTTCATTCATGCATGTAATGATGGTAGTACAATTTGCTTCAGGTTTAGCCAACACAACTTAGACAACTAGGGGGATCATCCACAATCAAGACCAAACATTGGGGGCAACCAACCCAAGAGGTCAAGGTATGAAATCCAACTCACCTAAGCTCAAGAACCAACACTAGCGGGTTCTCCTAGCCCAGAAGGATCAAGGCTTCGGTAAGTTTTGTTGCCAACTTAGAGCCGAGGCACAAACTAATAGGGATGCTATCCAACAAAGAGGAAAAAGTGGAGAAGTCCTCCATATCATAGGCTGAGGTGTAAGTCAGGGTGAAAACCAAGAGTGGGAGAGAATGGATGGATGGGCAAAGTGAAAGGTGGTGCCAAAGCTAGAAAACCATACATGGTGGGAATGATCACATCCATACTACTAAAGAGGGTGAAACCAATGAGTATAAACAAGAACTTCTTATTTTGAGTAATTAGACCATTTAGATAATCATTAAGCACATGTAGCACACACACACACACACATATATATATATATATAGACCGCCAGATCATGACCACTAGATACCAAGTCAAGCTACTAAGATGAGCAAAAGAGAAAAACAATATCCAGTGCACATCCATATACCTGCTAGATCATATACCTATATCTACCATCTGAACATCCACAGTCACTAGAACATTGCTGCTTTACACATCTGGGCACTATCATATTTCTCTGTATGGAAGAAAATGGCTACATCGGTCATCAAATCTGAGGTCATGAGGCTCAGTCATGGCATAAGGCTATACTATCTACTCTGGGGCTGTATGAAAGTAGGAGTGATCTTGGAATAAATGCTCATCAATTGCCGATCTCAAGCATCTCAATGTAAAGGATCGGCTGAGAAAAATACTGGAATCCGATTTGAAGCTATGGTAGCCCTGACTACCATAAATGTGATAACAGGATCTTCACATTCTTGAGTTGGTTCCTTAGTGTCATCTTCCGATTGATGTTCTTCCCTTCGAATATCTTCGTTAAAGCATCGAACATCTCCTTGGGAGTCTTCAAGGATGATACATGAGGGATGAGGTGATCTTTATGGAGTCTACAATAATCCTCTTGGCCTTGACCAAGTTCTTCTTGTGGATTGCTTTTGCCTCTTCTCCCTCTGGTTCTGGAACCTCCTCATTGACATATTTGTCCAAATCATTCTCTTCTAGGACAAGAGAGATTTTATACTTCCATGCTCGGAAGTTGTCAGCTCCTTCAAGCTTATCCTCAAGCTTGGTGTGATTTATCATTTTGATATGAGAAGCTCAAATGGAAATAGTGATGAATTAGATCTTACCAATTTGAGATGCCCAACTTGGTTCTAGAGCTGGCTGACCTAGGGTTTGACAGAGAAACCCTAATTTTCAAACTTGGAATCTTGAACTTTTGCTTGGATGGAAAGATGCGCCTCCTCAAGGTGAGTTGAGAAATGTATTCCCTTTTCCAAATCTTTGTACAAAATTACAAAATAATTGATTCCCTAGTTTTTCCCCGACAGTAGTGATAGGGCCAAAAATGAAAATTCTGGGTTTTGAATTCTGTTTCCACAGGAAGATGCGCCCTCCTAGGGCGAGTTGAAATGACCTCCTTTTCAAGCTGATCTGTGGAGGGAAGTGCCCAAAACATGAAGCCCTAGTTTCTCCTGGCGCTAGTGATTAGGTCAAAATTGAAACTCCTCCAAACTGGATTTTGCTTCCTCCAAAAGATGTGCCCTCCTAGGGCGAGTTAGCCTAGCCCTCTTTTCTTGATGATCTGTGGAGTGAAGACCTTAAACTAGGAAGCCCTAGTTTCCCACTGCTGCACAATGCCTTCTTTTCAGGTTGGCTCTGATACCATGTTAGAGTTTGCACTTTAATTCAAATTAGTTAGATCTTTAACCTGAAAGATAGACAAGCACAACAAAACACAAAAGACACAAGAATTTTCCTCGGGGAAACCATAAAGGAGAAAACCTTGCAACTTCCTCAGAAATAGATTTGTCACTAGTACAATATCAAACAAGATGGAAAACCCAAAATATAAGATGTCTTCTGCAACTCTCTCTCTTTCTCCTCCAACGAACTTGTCTTCTCTCTCACTTGGTCCCAACTTGCTTGAGTGAGTGTGTGTGCCAAATGAGAGAGTGCCTCTCTCTATTTATACTTTATGTGTGGGTGACCTAATTCCTCAATGGGGCCGACTTGTCCAGCTGTCTGGGATGATCTATCCTAGGGAGACTCAAAAATACATTTTACATTTGACCTTTGGGGAACTATTGCCCCGACTTACAATGGAGTTTTTACCTCGATATTCTTGCATGGCCAAATACAATAATGACATCCCTGAACGGAGGGAAAACATCTCCAACTAAGGTACAATAAAAATACAATAATAATATAATAATGATATACAAATGAATATCTTCCGAACTTACATTTACAGCAACAGTTAGAAGGGTTATATACCCACTTTGAGTTGTCTTGATTCTTACCACCTTGATGTTTTGGTCTTATGGGTAATAGGGTTGTTTACCCACCTTAATGGTACACCTTTTGGTCCTAGGGGTTGTGGGTCATGTACCCCTCCTTGTTTTATGGTTTTGACTTGTACCACTTGTTGGTTCTTGTACCCTTAACCTCGACCTTAGTACCCTCACCTAAGAACTTTATAATATTGATTTATTTTATATGTGGGGACTTGACCCTAGTACCCACCTAAAGACACTTTAATTATATTTTATATTATTATAGGTTGTTTTATTATTTTGGTGTCTTAACCCTTATATGTTGGTACTCACCTTATTTAATGGAACCTTAACTTGATTAAAGAATTATTTTGTGGCCCTTCTAGAAGTCTTTAAGGATCTATTTATTGAAGTCCATTGTTCCTTATTTGTCATGTCAATCACAACACATCTGAACTCTGTTTTGTACTGCTTGACGTTAAGGGTTTTGAGGACAATTAAATGCTGCTTGCTCCCCTGTTTTGAGGCCGCCCACTTGCTGAAGTTTACCTCACACCTCAGATATGAATTGGTTGACTGCTAGGGCTGGTGTCAAGGTCTTTATGCTGCTGCTACTTGTGATCTGTTGAACCGTGGGTTTGTTAAGAGTTTATTAAGTCCATATCTGCTACCCGTGAACCTTGGAGGATAAACCAGCCCAGCCGTGAGCTCAACTTGCTACCTGTGAGCTTTCTGAGGTCAGCCTTAGCCTTGTTAGGGGTCCGATCTGCCTGTTAAGGTCTCATTGGGGTTCGATCTGTCTAATTGAGATATTGTTGGAGTCCAATCCTTCTATTGTGACCTAGCCGTGAGGAATGTTGGGGTTTGATTGAAGTCTGATCTTCCTGCTGAGGGTTTGATTGAGGTTCGATCTACTTACTGCTGTCTTGTTGACTGAACCGTGACCTTGTTAAGGGTTTTTCTGCCTACCATGAGCTTGTTCGTGAAGGCTGTGAGCCTTGAGGACAGATCTAGTGCACACCTGTGGAGGTCGTGAGCTCCTTTAGTCTTGATCTGCCTGTTGATAGTTCACTTGTGGAGGCCGCAGTTTGTATGGACTGTTTTGGACTGAGACTTGGGTTGCTTGTTGATGCAGAGCACTGCCATTGCCCAGATCTATGTGCTGAGACTTAATTAGGGTCTGATCTATGTGCTGAAGTTTAATTGTGGTCTGATCCTCTGTGCAACTTGCTTGAGGTCATATTTTGCTTGGGGTTAATTCTATCATCTAGGGTTCAGACCTCTTGTGCTTATATATTTTGGACACCTATTGTGCTGAGTCTTGTCTGGTACTGCCACTATGTCTTGTGACTGTCAATGACCATCACTACTTGACTGTACCTCAACCTATCACCTCTCTCTCTCAGGTTTGTACTAACCCTCTAGTAAGGGTCAGATTGTTCCTAGTGATTGACTTGCCTTTGAAAGGCATAGTTTGTTCTGAAAGTTAATTCTTCTCAGTAGAAAGGAAGGGTCCCACACTCCAGATAAGTATTCTAACTTGTTCTTCTTATTATGATTTAGACATGTTATTGTTAGTTATTCTACTACTGCTGATTACATGTTACTGAAGATTTCACTTTAACACGGGGACCTACTTGGGAGTGTTAAAGTTGAAAGAGATGAAAATTATGTTTTAAATTATCTTGTTTAGTTACTGCTGTACTATTCTGCTTCAGTACTAGTTTGTTATATCTAACTTTGCATTAAAATATATGAAATTTTGATTTCTCTGCATCAAACCCTAACCTAACCCAAAATTTAATAGGCAAAGGTTGGAGTGAACATACACAAGTTCCTTAGCCTTCTTGAAGCCCAATATGTTTCGCTTCACTGAATGAATGAAGCCATATGTACTCCAGTTCTTCTCTGGGGAGTATCTGCCATGATATTTTCCTTTGCATTTAATTTATCAACAACTTCCTTTTTTGAGAGTGCAAGACTCTTTTGACTTTGATTAAGGCATTCATACATTTGAATAGTAGCAAGAACATATGTTGTCACTAATAATAGATCATTCACAAAGGGGAAAATGAAGGGGATGAATGAATTGGCTTAGCGGTATGAAAATGGCTATGTAATATGTTGTGAAATGGATGAAATAACATGACTTAGTTCACCAAGGTACACATCACCCTCGTAATAACACACTTATTGAGTAAAAAGAGAAACACCAAGGTTAGACTAAAGACAAGTAAATAGTCTAAGTATGTGAGTCACCATGAAAGCATACATGTAATATCTCATGTTAACATATCATCATGCCAGAAAACATGCTAAGTAAAGATGAGGGTTAGAGATGTCACAACACTAGGGGGTGATGCTCTGTCTTTGGCTAAGCATATCAAGGACCATGGACCATCTGATGTTGCTGAATGAGTCTCTGACCAACGATCTATAGTGCAACCATAGATCTCATCTAGGGACAACTGATCAACATTTATCCCTTGCTGAAAGAAGGGTAACAGGCTGTATTTTTCTGGGTTTATCATATTTGATACAGCCACTATAGATTGTTTAACGTAGATGACCATCAACCATAGAGAAACCACAAGATGACCATTGACCATAGAGAAGTGAATCTCCTCCACCAAAGATCTCCATCAAGCAATACACTGTCAAGAAGAGAAGAGGCTCCATGAAGATGTATGTTCCCCCAAAGTCCATCTAAATGCTCCAATGGTACCAGCTGCAAACCCAATGTGAAGCCTCATATAATATGAGGTGAAGCACCTAACAAGCACCTAATTGAGGTCAGACAACCATTGAGCAAGCTATCTGCAATGTGCAAATCCATCACAGACTATTTTCCATGTGCCAATTCATCTTGGACCATTCGGGGGTTGAACATACACCATGTACCCCAAATCTCATGAAGCACCCCAAAACATAGTGTAAACACTTTTGGAGTAACCCGAAAGCTAACATGATGGCCATTGTGTTTGGAAATTCTTCAAAGCTTTATGCATATGATGTTATGATTTTAACGTGGATAAGTAAAGTCAGATTCCTCATGCTTGTCGTGTAAACCACACGACTGTCTAATTGATATTTAAGTTTTGTTCATTTCATGTGATGGTGTGCAGTGGGGGTAAAATCTGGGAATCATTAAAAGTCTCTTGGATCATATCTATCTAAGAAATTGAAAACCTTGAAAGAAAACATGGGAGCACATAGGAAAAATAAATTTACCTTCAAAATTGGAGTGTAAGTCCTTTTATCAAGTTTAAAACACAGAGATGTAAATATGCAAGAAAGACTCTTGGAGGCTTTTCACATGTATATGAATTCATTTGGAAAACCACTTTTGAGGGGGCATTGGATGCATAAACCTTGGGATTTATGCTTGTAGCTTTTTCTTAGTTACATACTGAGAAATATGTGCCATTATGCTCTACAAAGAAGCCTTGGGATTGTATGTTAGTATTCCAATTGGACCCATAAAATGAAAAAAAATATTTGAAATCATTTTCTAAGCCTAAATGAATTACTGTGAAAGCAGAAACTCCTTATAGAGTTTCCTCCTAATCTGGGTTGATATTCCTGTGATTAAACCCCAACTGTAGTTCTCTGTCATTGCACAGCTTCAGTGGGATGGGTTGACCATAGTTGACCCAATATGTTGATCGACCACAGTGGACCCAGTATGTTGGTAGACCTCAGTTGATTTGTTGACCTCCTCCTTGGAATTGTATTCAACTTTTAATCTTAATTATTAACTTTTACCTTAAGTCAGATTTTACTTTAATTAACTTCAATTTTTTTGACTTAAAGACAAAGCGGGACCGCCAAAATTAGATCCATCAGATCACACACGGAGAACATAGAAGTTGTGTTTTTCAGTGTTCAGCAGGCTTAACAATTTTTTCTGCATTTCAGCATTTATGTAAAAGCAGAACCTTGTACCCCTTTCCTCTTACACTCCATTGAGTTAGGAATTGTGGGATTCAATGATTGAAACCTAGAAACTAAACTTTGGTAAAGAAAATAAATGAATGCCTAGGGAAGTGTGCATTGGTAATGAACTTAGCCATCTCATTACCATGCAGGTTTCAGTATGACGGATGCATTGCCAGGGTTGGCTACTTATCAATGTATATTAAATGGCTCAATAAGAAACAAGAAGTCTTGGTATCCAATCAAACAAAAGAGATTAAGCTTAGTAGTTAGTTAATAGAAGTTAATTACGTTTAAAAAAATATTTATAAAAATTTCTACTTAATTAGGGTGCCATGGAGGACAGCCCTAGAAAATGTGCCATTTTTCGTACTGTGAATAGTTTTTAATTCTTTTTTAATTTAGGCATGGGCATCGCCTAGGAACTAAAGAAAATAAAATAATGAATATAACTGTAAGGAAATAACAGTTAAAAAAATCAAAACTGGAAGGTCCTATCCATTTGTCTATTATGTGCACACTATGTCAATAAGAGTAATCCTTCCAACTTATACATCTACATATAGACATGTCGTGTTGATTAAGTTGTCATTGATGCCAACAGTGCTTGGTCATTGATGCCAACAGTTGAGTCTTGGTGCCCCTTGTGGAGCCCCTGAGGGTTAGTGTTTGGTTTGTGGTTGTGTGTGTCAAGAGGAGACCTTTTGACTTTGTCCAAGCCCAAGCTTGAAGCCCTTGGAGGCCTTGGGAAAATGGCAAAAGCCCTGAACACCCTTTAGAGTGTTTAAGTACCCCTAAGGTGTTTCTCTGGTTCCCCAGTTGTTTTCCAGTACCACAACCTATGCCCTAATATTCTAGAAAGTGTCCTTGGTGGGTTGAAGAAGTTGCAAGAGTCCAAATGAACCTTTCAGTGGTCATTTGTGTTTATTGAGGTCATGGTACCCTAGGAGAAGGTCTAGCAACCCCACAGGTGATGTCATGATGGATCTTGACCCTTGTAGGTCTCCTGGTGTGGTTGAAGAAGCCTATGAAGCCCCTTTCTTGATGAAGAAGCCCTGAAGAAGTCCTTGGATCCACATTTGATGGCTTAATGGTCCTAGTCCCCTTAAAGGTGATGATGTGGTCATTAATGACTTGATGAAGACTTGGAACCCTTGATGAAGATCTTGATGCCCATGTATCCCTTGTTGGGGTCATGGAACCCTTGGAGATGGTCATTATGCATGAGAAGGTCTGGCACCCACATAAATGGCGGCATGATGACCCTTGGACACTATATGATCATTGATGGTGCATTTGGAAATGATTTGGGTCTTGGAATCCATACATATGGTGGTTTGTAAGCCCATGATTGTTGGAGCCTTTGATATGATAGAATCCTTGGTCATGATTCCCTCATCACTTGGCGATGGAGTCCTATGTGATGGGCTTGAAGTCCATGGAAAGTATCTTGTTTAAATATTATATGATATCCTTGAAAGAGTCCTTGAAACCCTTGCATGCGGTGCCTTGGGTCTTGAACCATGTTGATGTATGGTCCTATTTGTGGTTATATGGCTATTGGGATGTAGATGGAGGTAGATCCCATGGACTTGCCTTGATATGTTGAAGAAGACTTTGAAACTCTTGTAGTTAGTGGTATGGTCTTTGGCACCCTCATGTGTGGGGTCTTTGACGTCCTGAACACATTGAATAATTTAAGGGTATTAGACCAAGAATTTGCAAATAAACCCATCATAGGGAGATAGTCCTCGTGAAGCCATTTCCATTGATATGTGGAGCATCTTCTAACTCCTTATGGTTGAAGAGATATGAATTTTTGAAGTTGGTGTACCCCACCTTTTTGGGTGCGCCGACCTAACAAAAGAAAATTTAATTATTTGTAATTTTGAATTGCATGTCGGCCCTGTTTGAGGTAATAAATTTCCTCCACGACCTATATAAATAGAATATCAAACATTTCATTTGCTCATCAATTGGAATTTCGTAACTCTTGGAGAAAAGTGCGAAATTTTGTGGAGGAGAAATTTTTGGGCATCTTTACTAAAATTGGCATAACTTTCTCATACGGAATCGGAATTACAAAATTCTTGGCTCATTGGAAAGCTTGTTACGAGGGCTATGTGATGACATGATCTAGATTTTATTTTGGTTTGTCTATTGTTTCTTGACCTTATGATCTTCAAAAAGGTATGGCTCATGCTTCTGGGTTTCTCTTGTAATGGCACATGTCTCTCATGGATAGAGTTCATCTTTGATATTAGTATGTGAGCCTATATATTGGTATATATATTTGAAGTCATTATGGAGGATATGATGATGATGTTGCATACCTTTATGCTATGATATTATACACTTTATGATGATAATGCATGTGATAATGATGTACACTCTATGAAGTTGATGCACTCCTATACAATATGATGTACATGCATACCATAGTGTGATGATGCTCTCCTATGCATTATGATGTATACTTGATGTTGATGTGCTAAAGAAGTTTACACAGTCATGTTCTAGATATGCTCAACTTACATATGATATGATCAGTGATGTTTACACAGTGACATGCTCAGTGTATGTTGATGTGCTAAAGAAGTTTACACAGTCATGTTCTAGATATGCTCAGCTTATATATGATATGATCAATGATGTTTACACAGTGACATGCTCAATGTATGTTGATGTGCTAAAGAAGTTTACACAGTCATGTTCTAGATATGCTCAACTTACATATGATATGATCAGTGATGTTTACACAGTGACATGCTCAGTGTATGTTGATGTGCTAGTGATGTTTACACTGCTGTATGCTGAGTAAAGTGCGATGGTACACATGATTATGTATGCTCAGTGGTGTATGTAGTGATATATAGAAACAATGATACAATGATGACATTGATGAAATGATGAACGGTGGTATTGAGCAGTGAGTACATTGATTCAGGCTACATGAGCAGATTCCTTAACTCAGATTGGCTGAGTTGTATGAATAGTTGGTTTGACTCAGGTGGATTGAGTCTAGTATACCGTTGGTTAAACTGAGATTTACTAATTCGAATGACGTGAACAGCAGATTGATTGGTACAGACAAATTGATTACTCAGTTGATGAACAGTGTGGCACAGTTGTGATGAGCAGTGGTCAGTTGATGTGGTTGTGCAATATAGTACAGATTGAGCAGTGTGATACAGTTGATGTGCAGTAGTCAGCAGTGGTCAGCAGTGACAGTGGTTGTGCAGTGTGATACAGATTGAGCAGTGTGATACAGTTGATGTGCAGTGGTCAGCAGTGGTTCTGCAGTGTGGTACAGATTGTGCAGTGTGGTACAGGTGTTGGATAGCCGGTCCACAGGATCAGTGCAGTAGTTAAGTATCTATCTTCATTTCAGGGTGGTAGGACGGGGCAAAGAAATATAGGGAGCTAAGGCTTCCTTCAGGTTGTAGCCTGTAAACCAGGGGGTTGTAGCCTCTTTCCAGTTGTAGCTGGAGAATTGAAGTCTTTGTAACAAAGGGGGTTGTTGCCTCCTTCCAGTTGTTGCTGGTAAATTATTATTATAAAGGCTTCCGTGGTTTTTCCCCCAGGACTTGTGTTTCCACGTAAAAATCTTGTGTACTATGTTTTTCTATGCTTCCTATGTGATGATGATATGATGATATGTGATGATGAGTTGTGATTGTTAATAATGCTGATGATATAATGATAATGTGGTAATACATTAATGAATGATGTATTGAAGAATCAGTTGATGATTGTTAAAGTTGAAAAAGTAATAAAAAGCTATACACACTGTTCACCCCCCCCTCTCAGTGTGCTCGGTGTGTCCAACAATTGGTATCAGAGCGGGTCCTTCATAGAAAGCCTTACCAGCTTGAAGGAGATCCTTGACACACCATGGGGTTCTCAGTGAATGGATTGTCTTGTGGGACAAATTACTTGATTTGGAAAATAAGAATGCAGGCTTATCTCAAAGCAGAAGGCAGTGGGGTATGGCAGTCAGTGCTTACTGGGTACAATCATCCGAAGAAAGTGAAAACATCATCTCAGAAGGAAGCAAGGAAAGATAATTCAATGGCTATGGAATCCATTCTTGAAGGCTTATCAGATTCCATAAAAGAGAATATTGGAAAGTGCAACACTGCTAAGGAACTATGGCTCAAAATAGAACATCTCTACTCCTCTAAGGAACATGAAGAAGAAGTTATGAAACTCATGACTGTAGATCTGATAGATCTCCAAAAGAAGAAAATAGGAAAGTGCAACTCAATTGAAGAATTGTCACTGAAGTTAGATCAACTCTACTCCATTGAAGAACAGAAAGCAGAAGACAACTCCATAGAAAGGTCAGTACAAGATCCAGGTAAGTATGAAGGTAAGTCTATTGAACACCCTGTTTGTAATGTTTTTGAAGAAATATGTCTAGCGGGTATAGAGGATAAGTGCTATTCAAAATTCATAGATTGTAATACATCAAAATGTGATGAATCTCATTGTTTCTTGATAAATGATGGAAATGAATGTTTAAACAATGATATTACTAATGCTTTGCAAAAGGTTGAGAAACTTTGTGAACATAACCAGGTATTGCAAGAGCAATTGGACAAATCTGAGAAGAGGAATCAAGAAGATTGTGAGAAGGCCACACAGACTATAGTTGATCTAAACCTCCAAGTTGAAGAAGCTACCAGAATCAAAGAAGCCATATCTAACTCTTTGAAGGATCAACTTGAGAAGTTAGCTGCTGAAAATAAAAGACAATCAGAAGAAATTGACAGGCTCAAAAGACAACTAGAAGATAAGGAGAAAGAATTGACTCGCAAACTTCAAGACAAAGATAATGAGATCAATACCTTACTTGAAAAATTGCAGAAGGAAAGTACCACCAGTCAGAGAGGATATTCAAGTGACAAAAAGGAAATTCAGTTCAGTCATGAGATTGAACAGAAACTAAGAAGAAAACAAGAAGTTGAAATCAAATCCTTGAAAATAGAATTACGAAAGGTATGTCTGACGAATTTTGAATTTGAAAAGGAACTCTCAGAGATCAGAAAAGAAAATTAAGTACTAAAAGGACAACTGCAAAAACCTCATGAGGAAGAACATAACTCAAAAGGACAGATGGAAGACAATATTATTGATCTAAAAAGACAGGTAGAAGAAGTCAAGAAAATAGAAGAAGACCTATCAAGACAACTCCAAGAAAAGATAGAAATTTGTCAAAGACAAGAATTGAAGATCCTCTCTTTGAAGGAAGATTTGGACAAGACAGTTGCTCAGCTAAAAACAAATTCTAAGATCGAAAAGAACATTGAAGAAAGCAAGAGTTTCAGGGAAAAAGAAGAAAAGACTAACAGTTATACAGAAGAAAGATCCTTTGCTCAGAGATATCCTATATTATTCAGTGGTCACTGCTACAAATGTAACAATTATGGTCACAAAGCCATCCATTGCAGAGCTCATGAAAAAATCACTCCAGAAAGAAATCAAGGTATGTTTTTCGTTCAATGTTATAATTGTTATCGTTATGGTCATTTTGCAAAACATTGCAGGATGCAGGGAGAAGTTAAAGTTTGGAGAAGAAAGCAAGTTCAATCGAATGTCATGAACAACAATCAATCTACCACAGTATGGAGAAGAAACTCAGTAGATTACCCCATTGATCAAAACATAAATGATGAAATTTTTGGGAAAAATCCAATACCATTTTGAAGACTATCGATCAGTGTTATGAAGTGTAAAAGGAACTATGTACCTGATTATCATGGATTGAGATCAAAGATCACAGTTGATTCCAGCATACAAGCAGAAACAGTGCCCAGTGATAGGGGGAGCAATATTGCTAAAGAAAGTTCTCGTTGCCATTGATGCAAAAAGGAAGAGAAGTTGTTGACAGGGGGAGCATGCCCTGAGGGGGAGCTGTATTGTCAAAGGATGTTCCCTTTGCCATTGATGCCAAAGGGGGAGAGAAACTGTGACAAGGAGAGATTGTTCTGAAAAGGAGTTTGAGTGTTGTCATCAATGACAAAGGGGGAGATTGTTGATTAAGTTGTCATTGATGCCAACAGTGCTTGGTCATTGATGCCAACAGTTGAGTCTTGGTGCCCCTTGTGGAGCCCCTGAGGGTTAGTGTTTGGTTTGTGGTTGTCTGTGTCAAGAGGAGACCTTTTGACTTTGTCCAAGCCCAAGCTTGAAGCCCTTGGAGGCCTTGGGAAAATGGCAGAAGCCCTGAACACCCTTTAGAGTGTTTAAGTACCCCTAAGGTGTTTCTCTGGTTCCCCAGTTGTTTTCCAGTACCACAACCTATGCCCTAATATTCTAGAAAGTGTCCTTGGTGGGTTGAAGAAGTTGCAAGAGTCCAAATGAACCTTTCAGTGGTCATTTGTGTTTATTGAGGTCATGGTACCCTAGGAGAAGGTCTAGCAACCCCACAGGTGATGTCATGATGGATCTTGACCCTTGTAGGTCTCCTGGTGTGGTTGAAGAAGCCTATGAAGCCCCTTTCTTGATGAAGAAGCCCTGAAGAAGTCCTTGGATCCACATTTGATGGCTTAATGGTCCTAGTCCCCTTAAAGGTGATGATGTGGTCATTAATGACTTGATGAAGACTTGGAACCCTTGATGAAGATATTGATGCCCATGTATCCCTTGTTGGGGTCATGGAACCCTTGGAGATGGTCATTATGCATGAGAAGGTCTGGCACCCACATAAATGGCGGCATGATGACCCTTGGACACTATATGATCATTGATGGTGCATTTGGAAATGATTTGGGTCTTGGAATCCATACATATGGTGGTTTGTAAGCCCATGATTGTTGGAGCCTTTGATATGATAGAATCCTTGGTCATGATTCCCTCATCACTTGGCGATGGATTCCTATGTGATGGGCTTGAAGTCCATGGAAAGTATCTTGTTTAAATATTATATGATATCCTTGAAAGAGTCCTTGAAACCCTTGCATGCGGTGCCTTGGGTCTTGAACCATGGTGATGTATGGTCCTATTTGTGGTTATATGGCTATTGGGATGTAGATGGAGGTAGATCCCACGGACGTGCCTTGATATGTTGAAGAAGACTTTGAAACTCTTGTAGTTAGTGGTATGGTCTTTGGCACCCTCATGTGTGGGGTCTTTGACGTCCTGAACACATTGAATAATTTAAGGGTATTAGACCAAGAATTTGCAAATAAACCCATCATAGGGAGATAGTCCTCGTGAAGCCATTTCCATTGATATGTGGAGCATCTTCTAACTCCTTATGGTTGAAGAGATATGAATTTTTGAAGTTGGTGTACCCCACCTTTTTGGGTGAGCCGACCTAACAAAAGAAAATTTAATTATTTGTAATTTTGAATTGCATGTCGGCCCTGTTTGAGGTAATAAATTTCCTCCATGACCTATATAAATAGAATATCAAACATTTCATTTGCTCATCAATTGGAATTTCGCAACTCTTGGAGAAAAGTGCGAAATTTTGTGGAGGAGAAATTTTTGGGCATCTTTACTAAAATTGGCATAACTTTCTCATACGGAATCGGAATTACAAAATTCTTGGCTCATTGGAAAGCTTGTTACGAGGGCTATGTGATGACATGATCTAGATTTTATTTTGGTTTGTCTATTGTTTCTTGACCTTATGATCTTCAAAAAGGTATGGCTCATGCTTCTGGGTTTCTCTTGTAATGGCACATGTCTCTCATGGATAGAGTTCATCTTTGATATTAGTATGTGAGCCTATATATTGGTATATATATTTGAAGTCATTATGGAGGATATGATGATGATGTTGCATACCTTTATGCTATGATATTATACACTTTATGATGATAATGCATGTGATAATGATGTACACTCTATGAAGTTGATGCACTCCTATACAATATGATGTACATGCATACCATAGTGTGATGATGCTCTCCTATGCATTATGATGTATACTTGATGTTGATGTGCTAAAGAAGTTTACACAGTCATGTTCTAGATATGCTCAACTTACATATGATATGATCAGTGATGTTTACACAGTGACATGCTCAGTGTATGTTGATGTGCTAAAGAAGTTTACACAGTCATGTTCTAGATATGCTCAGCTTATATATGATATGATCAATGATGTTTACACAGTGACATGCTCAATGTATGTTGATGTGCTAAAGAAGTTTACACAGTCATGTTCTAGATATGCTCAACTTACATATGATATGATCAGTGATGTTTACACAGTGACATGCTCAGTGTATGTTGATGTGCTAGTGATGTTTACACTGCTGTATGCTGAGTAAAGTGCGATGGTACACAGGATTATGTATGCTCGGTGGTGTATGTAGTGATATATAGAAACAATGATACAATGATGACATTGATGAAATGATGAACGGTGGTATTGAGCAGTGAGTACATTGATTCAGGCTACATGAGCAGATTCCTTAACTCAGATTGGCTGAGTTGTATGAATAGTTGGTTTGACTCAGGTGGACTGAGTCTAGTATACCATTGGTTAAACTGAGATTTACTAATTCGAATGACGTGAACAGCAGATTGATTGGTACAGACAAATTGATTACTCAGTTGATGAACAGTGTGGCACAGTTGTGATGAGCAGTGGTCAGTTGATGTGGTTGTGCAATATAGTACAGATTGAGCAGTGTGATACAGTTGATGTGCAGTAGTCAGCAGTGGTCAGCAGTGACAGTGGTTGTGCAGTGTGATACAGATTGAGCAGTGTGATACAGTTGATGTGCAGTGGTCAGCAGTGGTTCTGCAGTGTGGTACAGATTGTGCAGTGTGGTACAGGTGTTGGATAGCCGGTCCATAGGATCAGTGCAGTAGTTAAGTATCTATCTTCATTTCAGGGTGGTAGGATGGGGCAAAGAAATATAGGGAGCTAAGGCTTCCTTCAGGTTGTAGCCTGTAAACCAGGGGGTTGTAGCCTCTTTCCAGTTGTAGCTGGAGAATTGAAGTCTTTGTAACAAAGGGGGTTGTTGCCTCCTTCCAGTTGTTGCTGGTAAATTATTATTATAAAGGCTTCCGTGGTTTTTCCCCCAGGACTTGTGTTTCCACGTAAAAATCTTGTGTACTATGTTTTTCTATGCTTCCTATGTGATGATGATATGATGATATGTGATGATGAGCTGTGATTGTTAATAATGCTGATGATATAATGATAATGTGGTAATACATTAATGAATGATGTATTGAAGAATCAGTTGATGATTGTTAAAGTTGAAAAAGTAATAAAAAGCTATACACACTGTTCACCCCCCCCCTCTCAGTGTGCTCGTTGTGTCCAACATGTCGGTCTGCACTTACTGAAAATCTGAAAGTGCTTTTCTGTTCAGTATCTGAAATTCATACCTTTTTCTCAGCTGTAGGTGACAGTTTTTGTTATATGGATATGCAGAACCAAATCTGAATCTTCCATTTAGAGGCAAAATTACTTTTGAGTTTTGATTGCTAATTTTCTTTCTGTATAGCTCAATAGATGTTTTATTGCTGACATGAATGTCATTGTGATTGAATTTATGAGGCTCGATTTACTTTTTTTGCTGAGATATAGTGAGAACATTTATGGTGGGAGTTAAACACTCGTGTTTGAGTTTCTTCAATATTTCATAATGCTTGGATTGAATGAATTACCTGAGGAGTCTCTCTTTGGGAGCTATTATTTTGAGAACTCCGTTGATATGGGCTGCTTAACATCAATTGCAGATAAATTAAACATCCCATTTCTCAATGTATAAAGATGACAATTTGCATGTATTTGATTCAATATATGTGATAATTTGGTACTAAAGGCTTTTCAGATAACAGTTTTATAAAAGTAAATAATTATTATGTATTAAACACTGATGCTTGAGAACCACAGTACTCTCCTAATGAGAAGTGATATTTTTTCATTTCCCATTGGCTCAAACTAAACCATCTATTTCCCTTTTGCAGGAAAGAAACTGGAGCTTCTAGATTGTTTGAGGATTCTAATCCCAATGTATGGTTAACCCCTTTTTGTTCCTTAAGCAGCAAATTGCTTATACATTTAAACCAAGTGCCATTGTGCTATTTTAACTGACTTTTAATTTGGATTCTGTATGTTAAGCTCATTATTCAGTTTTGTTGGCAGGCAGCATCAACTGTGGGATTTGATCCTTACGAGAAGAACTCTGGTAAGATTGAAATTTAATGTCTTTTGTCATTATTTCTATATTTGATCGAGTGGTAGTGGTAAGGTTATTCAATTTGCAGGATTAACTATAGGTTTGTGGTTAAGTTAAGAGACTGCAAATTTTTGGGATTGGAGCTTTATACTGGTTATATTGAAAAAATGCTATTTTGTTTGCCTAAGGTGAAGGATCTGCTGAAATTCTGATTGCTGTTACAATGGGGGTTTATTTTCTTTGATATTTATGAAAATATAGAGAAAGGAGGGAGCTTTTCCTTATCGGATGCTTTCGCTTTAGCAAGCCAGTCTTTAGTCACTACCAGCCTGATTCATACTGACAGAAACCCCAGCTGAGTTAAGACCTTTTGTGTATAAGGGAAGGGTCCATTTTTAACATTGACCTACACACTTCCAAGTAAAGGGAAAGCCTAAAGGTAAAGGTAATTATGTGAATAAGTTACCTTGGGTCTGGTTTGTAGGATCTTGTCAAGTTTGGGGTGGTGATGTTAGTTTTCATGGTTACTATGAAGGTGTCTACACCATCTTTGGGGGTGCTTCACAAGATTTGGGTACATGGTGTATAATCAGCTGTTGTGTGGTCTGTAATGGCTTTGGACATTGGAGAGAGCTTAGTGGTTGTGTGACCTTAGTTGGGTGCTTGCATACTATTCTTCTCTAGAGCATTGGAGATCTTTAGACAATTTGGGTGGCGTTCTACCTGATAATGGCCACATGGAGATGGTTTCTTGCTTAGAGAACACCCTACTTAAGAGGAGCATTTCACATCCTAGAGAAGAGCATTGGGCTCTGTTATTACACACTATCACTAGCTGCGTCTAAATGGTATCCTATCCAGGATGGTAGAGGTATGGGCAGCCAAGCAGGTGACACTTCAAGCACCAAGTCCACCACTTTCGAGGTGGTTGTCACTCCGGACAAGGCGCTTGTCACTTCAAGCCAACTGTGAAAGAAGGCTAAGGGGGAGACCCTTGTCAACCAAATGAAGGTCAAATACTAAGCACAGGACACTAACACTTAAAGTATAAGCAGATACAAGCAGGGGTATCTTGGATTGGTGACCCTAGACCACAAATGACCACTACGAGGTGAGAATCTGGTGATAAAATGAGAGAATAAAAGCATATATCAGATTTGAAATATTTATTTGTTATGCAAGATTCGGTAATGGTGGGATTTAATACAAGTCTAGGGTGAAATTAGCGATGGGAGTAGATGATTAAAATTCTTCCGTATGGGGGATTTGGCTCTAAAAATCAAGAATATTTAAGACAGAAAATTATAAAGGTTTAGTGGCTATCCTATCACTCAGAAAGTGCTTGGGAAGATGGTTAGACACTTGAGAAACATCCACAAGCAAGAGAAGGCAAGCCAAACACCAAAACTAGCTACCACCAGCCAAGTGGGGTGCACCACTATAACAGACCAGCGCTTAGTCATATGGAAAATGGAGTCAAAATGTAAGTGTAAAACAGTCCCTAGGGGTTCTAAGGCGAGGTAACAAAACCCCAAATTCTGGTTTTGACTAATCTTTAGTGAAAAACTTGCCAACTGTTTATATGAGAGTTAAAATGGTAGATTGTTTATGTTGACAAATGGAAATGGCAAAGATAGGAGAAGAATGGAGATTTACTTGGCCTCGGAGAGATGCCCAAACTGGTGAAGATTGCCATTCACAGAGATCAAATGAAAGCCTTTGGTGAAGTTCCAACTCTTTTCAAAGTGTGCGCAAATGAACCAATGCGCCCTCTACCTGCAAAATCCAAAACCATAAGTTAGTGAAATCCCACAATAGTAGAGTGCAATTGCATACAAGAATTTACGAAAGAAAAATATATGATGTGAAAATATAAAAAATTCTCCCTTTCGTTTCAACAAGTTTGAGAGAGAAGGAGAGAGTTTTCCCCACTAATGCGCACTCCTCTTCAAATCTGCAACTCTTTGACAGCAAATCGATTCACCATAAAAATGCTATGATTCATGAAACATCCACAAAATGCTCTCAATGCCAAAGGAAAACAATATTCAATCACTAGTAGTGGAAAACACCCCGAGAGGCACCAAGTTTGCTCAACAAAATTCTCTATTATCAATCCCAAAATGCCAAGAGGCCAAGAAGAAGTACAAATGAGTTGGATCTCTCTTACATAGAGAGACCAAGTACAAAATCCCTATCTTAAAGAGATGGAGGGCTGAGATTAAATCCTTTACATCAAAATCAATGGCTCAGATGTGTCATTTGATTACATTACAATTTGCATGGCCAAGTTAGTGGGGCGATTTTGCCCAAGTGCGCCCTCTCTAGGGAAATAACATCATGTGCAAGAGATACATCAAGAGTGGGGTCACTAAGAGGGTGTCTCTAGGCCGTTTTGGCCCCCTTGGGCCCACTTGGGCCCATTACAAGTGATAAACACATCATACATATCAAAATATAAGAGCGAGGATAAGCTAGTGCGCCCCCCATGAGCCAAATGCGCTCTCTCTAGGAGATGGGCCAAACGTGGACCCCATCTCAAGTGATACTGTGATAGTCTCATGTACTAAGGTCCAAGGACATAATATAATAATCCCATGCCTTTAGCTGCCCAAACATTAGCCACTTTAATAATTTTACTTGGTCTATGGTTATTTCACTTTATTTAATTGTGCTGGTATATATGGCTGAAGCTGTAATCTACTAAAATCGTTCATTTCCCTTGCCCGAAACCTCAAACCTACTGTACCAATGAGATCAAAGACCTCAAATCCACTAATATTGGTCACAAGAACCAAATGAACCCGTCAAATATACACTGTATAACCCAATCCATGCTCAACACATTTAAAACAAGGCCCTGATAACCAATAATATTATAAAATCTCCCAAATCAAAGCATATTATGGTCAACTGATGCATGGAGTCATGTAAGGGACCCCAATGGATGTCAAAAGACCAAAATTGCAACTCTAGATCCAAAGTTTCCCAGGACTCTATATTTGGCTTGGTCAAACAGGGTTGACCAAGTCAAACTGGTCAAAATAGTGGCAAGAGCTGAACCTGTAAGTCCCTGCATGCACCATAAGATGAAATAGGCTTCCTTATTTATATTAGTGTACTAACTACAACAATAAGTGACAAGTTATGGTGATCAATCATAAGACATTGCATAAAACAGGCCGAAGTTAGGGTGGCCACATCACCTTTTCATGAAATCTCCCAAGTATGCACATTTATAGATTTGGTAAGACTGCTAGCCATGGATGAGGTGATAAAACAAGGCTTAAAGATAGTAGGAGATGACTAAGACTTTGATAATGTGACCCTTTGGATAAGCATGAGAAACAGGGGGCCACAGTGACATATGCACACTAGAGAACAACAGGGGAGGGAGGTTGTAATATTCCAAGTAGGGAATCTGAATTCTTGACTAAGTTTGTCTCACTTGTTTTCTGTAGCTGTTGATTTGGTAGCTTATTGGTTGTTTTGCATGGTTTGTACGATGATTAATTTCTCATAAATTAATTGCATATCACATTAATACATCATAACCCAATATCATGACAGCTGATATATTTATTATTTGATAAACCTCCAACAGTTCCAAACTTAATAACCCTCAAGAATTAAATAAGAGTATGGTGCAAATAGAATTTACTCAAACTGTCCTATAAAATCAGATCTCAGAAGATGTGTAAATCTGACCTGTGGTAGTGAATCTAGTGATTGAAAGAACCCTGTATGCTGCTGCTGTATATAAGTCAGATTTGTGATCTCAGATCTGAGTATGCAATGGATGATTTGATGAAAGAATACTGTGGCTGCCTTCAATGTGATTCTGTGGATGAATTCTGGAATATGCATACTTTATGCAGCAAGAGTACAAACTCTCTAGGGTAGATGATCACGATAACCAGCACAATAACTGTGTAGATGACAGCAATTAATAACAGATCGTTATGGCTGAAGTGACCTTCCTCTAATGCTCAGAATTGGTCATTGTGGTCAATGTTAAAGGGCAGATCTCATGCAATACGCCCAGCTGTACTGGAGCAGCCCTATAGTAAATGAGCAGATCACGCCCTTCTTAGTGTATGCAGACTCCTGAATGTAATACGATGAGTGTGATATGCTGCCACCAGAACAATACACTGCTACCAGAATGAAGAATGGCTGCTAATGAAGAATGGCTACCTCAATTACTGCTGTCGCTGTGGGATACCAAGTGATGGAATCTTCCTTTTATACTGTGTCTCTTCCTTGGTTTGTGGAGCTTTAAAGAGTGATGAACATATACTGTAGCGGCACTATTCACGTGACTGTAGCAGCACTGTAGGTTGGAATATGCCCAGACTGTCTCCACCTATCAGAACAATACTGTAGCGGCACTATTCACGGCACTGTAGCGGCACTATTCATGTCACTGTAGCAGCACTATAAATAAGTAATCTCTGCTCAAATATGAATTAATCTTCTTCGGATGAATTACGAATGATAGATGTGAATGATCTATCCAAGAGATTGATTAGGACGGATAGATTTCACCGTCGAAACCAATGTTGGCTAGGGCAATCCGCCCTCAACCCCAAATCAGCTCTCAGAGCTCTCTAAACCAATTCTCAATCATCAATCATAATAATGGATACCTAGTAACTCACTTTATCCTTCTTTTATAGCTTTGACATTGCATGCCCTAACTTTTGTATACCTAAGTTACTTTTCTCTTCTATTTTCCAGTTGAGTTGCATGCATCTCACTTTTGCATGCATGCTTGCATACTCTTGAGCTATGGCTCGCATGCTCTACATGTCATATGTTCCAGTTTATCAAAATGGAACATTACAGAGGTGTTTCACAATTGGAGTAAAGTGCTAGGGAAACCACCACTAGCCTCTAACATGCAACCTGCAACTCACATCCAAGCCTGCCTTAAGCTCTGTGAGGATCTTTTCTAGAACCCCCTGTGTCAATTGTACGGGTGACTGCAATGTGGTGAGGTTCTAGGGGATGCTTAGAATTAGATGTCCCTTGCTCCATCTCACATCCATGCCCCTTTCTGGGACTCCGTGAGGAATAACCATTACATTTGATTCTCATGTGGCCAAGCAGTCATTTTGATTTAGCATTCGTTCTTCATTTGCTTGGCCCTTTTTCATTTCACTTCACACTAGCCTTTTTGGCTTGATTTGACTTTTAGCCTTTTTGGCTTGATTTGACTTTCTTTAGCCCTTTTTTGGCTTTATTGCATTTCTTTGGATAGGACAATGATACTCATATGCATGTAATGTTGGTAGGGTTGCATGCTTCACTGACAAGTGGGGAACATCTTGGTGAACTACATAGTCCGATATTGCACCACCACATCGGGGGTAACTGACCAGAAGTGGATTCCAGGTTTGAAAGTGCAGACACACACTGCAGAGCCAAGACACAATACAACATGGAATCTAGTATACAACAGGGGGGAGGTCCTCAAAGTCATCTATCTCAGTCTCAGTCAGGGTGAGGATCCAATATGTATGGGTTGGATGGGTGGAGACAATGACAAGTGAAGCCAAGGCTAGCAACAGTGGGGAAAATGACCAAGTCTATACCATAGATGGGGAGGCAACCAATGTGCATACAAGGGAGCCTTGCAATCAAGGTGATAGAACAACCCTTTCCATAAGCCATCATGAACTACATAACAATAATACTAGATCACTAAACAAGTCACTACATGCCAAGTTAGACTACTAATATAAATAAACTTGCTCTGCTATATACTAATATAAATAAACAAGCCAATATATATCATCTATGTGCATCTACCATATACCTGCTCTGCTATATACTTGCTCTGCTGAAGTGAATTTGAAGAGTGACCTCTGACATGCATGGGCAAGGGAAAGGCACACTAACATTGAACTCTAGTGCTCCAAGTGAACCATGACCAAGCAAAATCATCTCCATGGGGTTATGTAAGGAACGACTATGACTAAGGGGACCTGGAGGATGCTCTGTAGTACTCTGGCTGGATCTGCAAAAATGTAGTGTATCTCCACCATACATGACTTTGTGGCTATGCTCAACTCATGTATGCTATGGCTCAAAGTCTTTGACAATGGATCTTCATCATGGTAGCTCCAACTAACATGGATGTGATAACAGTGTCTAGACAAAACAGGGTAGCTTCGGTGATTGCATGGAATGTTGGAGTTGAATCAGGACGCCTGGGTTGTGATGGTGTTCATGCAGGGGGAGTGGAATACATGGCTTAGGAGGTTTGTTGGAGTATTTAGAGGTTGTAGGAGGAGCATTGGACACATCTCGTGGATTGCCCGTGCATTTGGAGCTTGGCTTGTGGATGACTTCACCTTGGAGCTTAACATGTGTACTCTTGGAGTGTAGTGCTCAACATGTGTTATTGTAGGTTGCTTGTAAGGGCATTCCCACATTTGTATTGTTGGTGCCCCTTACCTCTCATATATAGAGGAAGGAGAAAGTCCTTCAATCATTCATTCACCCATCACTCTTTCTTTTCACTTTTGTGTTTGAGATGTGACTGGGAGGAGCGAACCACTTCTCTTTCTCTTGGATCTTATGTATTTGATCTCTCTCTCTCTCTCAGTGTCGCCAAGGTTTCTTGAGCTTGTTGGAACATCTTGAAGACTAGGGTTAAAGTTTCATCCCTTGGAGATTTGTGGATTAGGGTTTTGAGATGAAACTCTAGGTTGTACTTGGATTAGAGAAGAAGATGAGATGTCTTGTCTTGGACGACATGGTTGTGTGATGCATGCTTGTTGGATCTCCTTGGAGTGAACTAGGGTTTTCTTGGTTTGTAATAGCCAGGGTTTTGGAGAGCTAGAGGATTGTGCTAGCCTTGGGATAAGGCTATGGTATATACATGAACTTAATCTTTATATACATGAACTTAATCTTTATGCATGTAAATGAATTTTTTAGCTATCCAATACCTTGTAATTGCAGATTTGATTTTCAACCGTCTATTTCTTCATGGTTTTGTAATTTCCAATACTATAAGTCTTGCTGATTTGACATAAGTTAAGGGTGAATAAGTTCAATGATTTAACATTATAATTGAAGAGTATAAGGGAAGATTTACTATTGTGTTTACAGTTGCCATAAGTGTTTTCAGATTGTTATATGCATGATAAGATTGCCCTAGAGGGCTGAATCTTATTGGAACACATTGGTATCTTTTCAAGTTTTCTCTTGAATTGTCTCATGGATTGCGGTTGTTAAGAGTTAAAATATAGTCTGCTTTTGCTGTTGTTTTGTTTATATTTCATAACAACCCTAAGGTTGAAATTCATAGGGTTAAGATTAGGGAAACCTCTAGTTAAGAGGTGAAATTTCACTTTTGGATTCGAACTCTTATCGCAGAAATTTCCAGATGGGATTAGAGCTTTTGTGGCTGAGGTGACTATTTGTAGGAGGGAGCTTGTATTTCAGTTGAAGATTAATTAGGAGAGGTGTTTGACCTTGTTGAGGTTCTTGGGTGTGATATCATAGGTTGCTTGAGAGAAGTAGTTGGACCCTAGAAAGGGTTTTACCTACTTCATATGCTATTGATTTTGTGCACTTGAGGACCTGTTTAGGATGTGTAAGGTGACTCTTTGTCTTAGAGAGTATGACAAGTTTGATTGAGCTTCCAATTTTGTTCCTTGGAAGCTTAGAATTCAATTAGTAATGGTGGAAGACAATCTTTGGGAGCATGTTGTGAGATTCTAGTACCTACTGATCTAGCACAACATGCCACTCATTGGAAGAAGGAAGTCAAAGTGAAGAGCAAATAAGAAGCTAGGTATGAAATGTTAAAAGCTTTGGTTGAGTTGTTTCAAAACTAATGTGCTTCTTGATAGATGCTCTTGTGAAAATGACTTTCAACCATTCACTAGGATCATCGAGTTGGAATGGTTGGCCACGATTGGAACAATAGTGGAGGATCAAGAGTTGGTGTCCATTGCCTAAAAAAGATTTGCCCCTTCTTGGATGCCTTTTGTTCAAGTTGTTTGTGCTTGAGATACCTTGCCAAAGTTTCCAAAGCTTTGGGTTGATCTTGTGTAGGAAGAAATCATATTACAGTCTTATTCAGAGCAACAAGGGGAAACAAATGCTATTGGTCTTGTTTGGAATATGAAGAAGGGTAACAAGAAAGTCCACAAGAAGGAAATTACAAATATGGGAAATAAAGACTTGAGTAAGGTTGCAACTGGGATTGTGGATCCCTCTCAGTCTTTTGACTGCCTTTTCCATTGCTTCTTGCGTTTCCTCTAACACTGTGTCTAGTGTTGGATGGGTATATTTTTCTAACACATGATACATAGATTATGCACTTTGTAAATTGTTTGTATAAGATAAGATAATTTTATTAATGTCCAACTAATGACCTCAAAAATAGGTCAATGGGACTGCTGAGTACAATGATGTCATTACAAAGTAGGAGTGCCAAACGATCTCCTATAAAATGCGGAAGGAAGGAATGTAAAATAAAGTAGAATGGAACGTGCAGTGTATGCTGAAGCATGAGAAACATGAAAATCCTCAACCCCGAGCATGGAAGGCCGCATGTGGGTGGAGATGTATAAGAGTAAAGGATCCAGGAGCAAGAACATCGAGAAGTAATGGGGTTGTTTTATCAAGGAATAAATCCATCTCTCCTAACATCCAAGGTCAAATGGAGGAGAATAGGGTTGTTGTTGTTGTTGTTGTAAAAGCGTGCCTATCCAAAAAACCTTGCTTTTTGGCTTCTGGATCTGGTAAAATGTCCATACTTGGGCAAACAAAAACCTTTCTTCAGTGAAATGAGAAGTGTTTCCAACTAAAAGCAGTGCTTTGGACTTAATGGAACACCTCTATTAGCCCAAAAATGCATAGAAATATGAGAGACAATAAACTCTTTGATGCATATGACAACACCAGTTCAAGATATTGATCATCAACGAAAGCGGAATTTCATAAGAGCTTTGATACCATGTTCGACTAACACATGATATTTCTAAAAGATTGTACACCTTTAGAAACTGTTCACACAAACAGGTCGCAGATTAACACACCAATGTGTTTATGTGGTTAAAACCCTCAATGAGGGAAACTGTCCATGGCCCCATCCAAATATGAGGAAATTTATTATGCAAAAGAAATACGATGAGTTTCTCATAATCGATCATCGAGCAAATGGCCCTCCATACTCTTTAAATAGAGATCATGGACCAATCAGGTGTTAAGCCATGGATTAATGGCTGTTAAGATTGAGGTGAGGATGAACCGTCAGATCATTCTATGTCTATATCATATTGTGACCGTCAGATTACATATGTACAAATGCATGCTAATTCATACTAAAGAAACACACTTTACCTAAATATACATTATACCAAGTTGATCTTAACTAACTCCTAAGTGACTTAATATCCTAACAATTGTGGACGGTAGCTAGCTCTTGATAAGGATGAAAGCTACACATTAAACATTTCCAATAATAAACACAAAGATATATGAAAGTGGACCAAGTGACAATTTAGATCGTCTTAACAAAGGCACAATCTTCTTAATGAAGAATAATGTTACCTATGTTTCAACTGGTCAACACATATTTGATGGAAGTAGTTCCAACCTTAGTCTTCAGCAAGTAAACCCAACCAAGTATGCCAAATGATAGAAAAATTTAACTTTCCATTGTCTTCAAGATATTCAACACAAGCTCAATGGGAAAAGTGAAACGAACAATCTTTGTTTCTCAAGAGACAATATTTCAATTGATGAATATTCCAATTTCAATAGGACTGTTATGCCATAATTTGCATGGCCATACTAACACTTATTTTTGCTTTCAGTTTGCTTCAACATTCCAGACTTGTATTGTTTCAGATGATATAAATGTTGTGATGATTATGTGATGATGTCTTTTTATGATGCTATGCCAAGCCAAATGATCTGCTATGATGATGATATACTACTAGATGTTGTATTTTGCTACTTCTACATGATCATGCATATGGTTATTTTAATGAGTATGGCTAGTAGTATCAGTCATAGGTTGACACAATAAAGGATTTTTGATTTTTTTATGTACCATGGACCAAGATGATTCTTGGTTTTGCAACAATTGTTCCCCCTTCTTCGGATTCATAATTGGCCATCTTCATTATCCATCATCATTTCACTTTGATTTTGCATCCTAATGGTTATTCAATTGACTTGATGAACCCTTGATCTCCCCCTTTGTATTACCTTCACCACAAGTACCTCCATGTTTTCCTCGTGTCTCAGGTCCACTTGTGTTGTAGTGAATCCTCAGTATAGGCCGTTCTTTGGGTAGATCCCTATGGTTGACTGTCAATAGTTAGGAAGAATTACCATTGAGCAATGTTTCCCCTTAGATCTGAAACAAGAAGGTCATTCCCATAATCTGCCTCAAAAAGGGCATGTGAAGACAAGCTCCCAGTCTAAGATTCTTGTATCAAAATTTGTTGAAGAAAGAAAAATCAAAACCAGTTCTTAAAGAAATCAAGAGGAACCATGAAAATTGAAAAATCAAGCAATCGAAAGAAAATAAAAAGAAAAGTTTGCAAGGCACACTTACATTTGCCTTCAATAAAAATGAAGGCTAAGGTCTCCTCATCCAAAGCACACGAAGCAAAGTCCAAGAAAGAAAAGGAGCAGTCAAAAGAAAAGGAAAAGAATAAAGGGGAGTCTAATTGCTAAGGTCAAAGGTGAAAATATCACATAACACAATCCCTATTGTTTATACTTTGGGGAAGATTACAAAGGAACCCTTATCCCCATATCTCGAGTCATTCAATTGATTGAAAATCATTTCACTTGTCTAACCTTGGGTGAGTCATCCACCTCCACCTTGAAGAAGAACTAATTGTTGCAAAAACACTTAGATGTTACTGTTATCACACAGCTTGTAGTTGCACCTTTTGGATGATCCTATTCAGAATGGTAGAGGAGCCAAGCAACTAAAGCCTTGATCAAACTAAACAAGTAGAGTACGTAAGGTGAGTAGTTGATGAAATCCTAGATCCGAAGGGTAAAGCCACTAGATGACTAATGCTGGAGTTGGGAGGCCTAAGATTATGAAATGAACAACTCGATATGTTTGTTTTAGTGATTTTGGAACTTAGCAAAAGATCTAGGATCTAAATGTTAGTTTTGGTAGTCAATGCCACTACCCTCGGGGAATTGAAGGTGGATCTTAGTGAAATGTCCAGAATGGTGAATTGAGAAAGAATTAAGGCTTACTGACACTTGATTGAGATAACTTGATAAAGGATATGACAGTGTTTACGTGTAATATCCCAACTGATATTTGTTGCCTTTTAATAGTGTTTCTGACGTAGATTTTGCTTACTTGAAGTCTTGTAACCCAATATTCAAATAAAAGATGAATGCATGTGTCGTACAATGATTGCATGAGAATGCATGCAAGTGCATGGGGTTGTGTAAACCCTAAATAACCCAACTATTCAGATATGTTATAAAGTAGGGATAGAAATGATGCATGTACGTACCAATAATATATGCCAGGTATGTAGGTCAATATGAGCTAAGCATGCAAGCCATGCATGAAGGATTAGCTGAGATGTGAGATGATCTCTATCCAATAATGCACCCTCTTCAATCAGGGTATGGATGTATAACCGCTCAAATGATGTCAGATATCTCTCGGATGAAGGTACTAGGGGTATAATGCCCTCCTGATTAGTATGGAAGCCGCATGCAAGACATGCATGGATTCTAGGTCACAGGGCGAGATTCTCCTCAAGGAAAGTCGCCCATGCAAGGAAAGGCGCCCTTCTGAATGATGACGTGGTAAGATCTCTCTCCTGAAGCCGAATAAGAAACCTGTATTCAGTAACTAGGCTAATAGTGGTGCTCTCAGAAGGATGGCAACTGCATGCAGACCAAATAGCAGCTCTATGTCAAGATATGATGATGCCCTAGTTTGCCCAAGTTGCTCCTGCAAAGGCCGAGTCCTCTTGATCCAATCCGTGGCTTGAATCCTGAAGAATGCTGAAGACTGATGTGTAGTATGGAAGTAATGTTGAACCTCTATGATCCAACCCTGGAAGTGACTAGGGCAGATAGATTCCACTGCCAAAATACACTTGATGGTTGAGTAGTGTGCCCTCAACCTTGTTATCCACTAAAATTGCACTTAGTGGATTTCAAGTGAGCCGGCAAAGACTTGAACAATTCAATTGTTCATCATCAGAGTTCTGAAGTCCATCAGGCCTTCTAGGCCCCTTTTTATGTTTGTACCACATGTTCATACCCCCTCGGGGAAATTTTGTAATAATGTGCTAGCATGGTACCTTTTTTGTAAAAGACTTGGCTTCTAGGACTTAAACGTTAATTTGACCAGCCTAGAGTGTTTTTTCCTTGGAAATTATTGGTTGTTGAATAAACGATTAATAATTTTTGAGTTTTTCACTCAAATCCTCCAAAGTTGGGGTGGTAGGCGTAATTTTTAAGCCTTAGGAAGTTATTAGAGTCTATGTGTCAATGTATTAAACCATGCTAGGCATAGTTTTTGAGTCGTATGAACATGTCTTAAGTCCCCCTAGGTTTTGTTTTAAGTTTCGACGAAAAAATATTTTTCCGTAAAAACAAACCATTTTTTAATGGTTTGGTAAAAAAAAATTAAAAAGTGATAAAATCATGGTCTAGGGGTTGTTTTGGCCATGGGGGTGCTTGTTTTCTAACCCAGAGCACCCACATTACCCCTAAACGCACTTTCCATAGTCATTAGACACTTTCTTTTTCATCTTTTTGCAAAAATCCCAAAAAAGGTCAAAAAGTGCAAAAAAATACAAAAAAACAAAAAATGAGAAAATTAAAAATTTCCAAAATTGATGGGATTTTGGACCAGCTATATTTTTGGGATGTGTAAGAGGCATTTAGAAACATTTTTGGGCAGCTAATAAAGTGGGATTGACTCCTATAAAGGTGGGTGCATTCCCCCATGTGTTGGGCGCATTTCCCAAGGAGGAATGTCCCACGTGTTAAGGAAATGGCAGCTTGATTCTAGGGCTGTCATGTGGCTGATTTATAGCTGATTTATGACTGTTTTAGGTAGCCAAATAGGTGGGAGTTGGCAACCCCATTTGCTCTGTTGTCCGCCGAGATGCACATGAGCAGCAGAAATCTTTCGAAAGCTGTCTCCTCACTACAAGTGGGAGAAGTGTGGCCTTGGGGGCAAGCAATGAGCTAGTTACTATCACCTAAATCCCAGCTCCTCCGTTTAGGCTAACTCCTAATGAAGCCAAGGGGGGTTGTCCCTACACAAAAAGTTGTCTATGGCTCATATGTTTTAAGTGTGTTTTTTTTTGGTGTGGTGATGCGGATGAGTGTTGTTTAGGAGTTTTAAATGATGAGATTACAGTTTATAATGATAAGCTTTAAATAAACAAAGATACAGATTGCAAAATAACTTGATGTACAACCACTTGATGAATCTTAAGTACAAGACATTCACATATGAAAATTAAAGAACAAATGCTCCAGATAGATAATAAGCAAATGAAAATTATGATGTCAAGGACCAGTGCCTTATGGAGTCAAAAATGTCTGAATGCTTGGGTTGCTTGATACAAGAGTTCGAAAGATACATTCGTGAGATCGTTTTGCAAATTATTTTGATTTATTGAAAGTTTTAGTGATCTTGATTATTAGGCTAGCAAAAGCAAGGTATGCATCCAACCGGAAAAGTATACCTTCAGTGGCTTCCCCTTGGAGACATGACGGACCTGTTTGGGATCACAATCTAGGTGTTCTGAGAACTTAACCAACGAGTGCCCAGATTGGGTTGCCCGGCGCCACCAGTTAGGAACTTTGCCCACTACATGAGTATTTCTTGTAAAATCAACGCCGGTTCGTTGGTTGCGGGGTAATGATTTTATTAAGTTATCACTTGTAAGATTAACAAATCCAATCATCGTTCTGAGTACTAGTCGAACCTTTTAGGGTCGGTAGAGCATACTGAGTGATGGATAACAACAAAGTAAATTTTAAAGGGGGAATGTGAGTTGGAATGTTTTAATTATTACGAGCACACAGTTCAACTCTCCGATAGAGAGTGCTCTTGACTTTGTTTTATGACAGAAGTTCAAGAGACTTTAGCTAATCTATATGCTTGATGCAAGGAAATGCAGTGGGAATGCTCTCCGATAGAGAGTGATCTTGACTCGTGTTATGGCAAGTTCAAGAGACTTTGGTTCTTTTTAGAAAATCAAGCAGATTGTAAACAAGAACACAATTGATGGTTCAAATGATAAAAGAAACAATGATATAGCAAATGAATAAACAACTTGCAATATGAAATAAAGAGCAACTAGTGTTCTACAACAAGAAACTAATCTAGCAAATGAAGTAAAAAATGACTTCTACACACTGTTCATGAAACTTCCAGCTAGTTGGTCGTACGCAGTACATAGTGGGGAAAGAGAAGTAGCACGCAAGGTCAATGCGGCACTTGGGATCAAATCCCAAGACACTTCTCAGGTCAAAACTGAAAAGATAACTAAGATTCTAAGTACAAAATGAAATTATTCTAAGTACTTGAAATAAATCTAAGCTAAGAACAAAGACACTTTTCCCCAAATGGGGAAGAAAAACCAAAATGTGGGAGGCCTTATCCCACTTAGCCTTTTTATTAATGAAGTGCAATTGCCTTGGGAATGAAACCCTTGTAAGGACTTGTTTTCACCTAAACTGTAGTTACCCCTATGGATGGATCCAGTCATGGATGGCAATAGGGAAGGACAACTCAAAAGGTGCAACCACGATCACCTCGACCTCCAATATATGGTTGTCACGCCAGTCGAGGCAACCTTCGCTTTATGTTATCTAGCCCAGACAACAAAGGGGGAGACCCGATCTACTCCCGGCAGGAGAGATCAAAACCAAGACACCAAATCAGGGTATTTCTAAGTGAAGTTAGGTGTATGGTTTATCCTAGACCTAAGGATGAAGTCACAAGCCAAGTGAGGGGTTCAATAGGTATAGCTTTGGTTCATAGTTTATGTGAGAGTGACTTATAATGTTTGAAGTGAGATCTAGGATGAGTGTACTAGGTCAATGTCAAAAGATCCACTGCCTTGGGAATCGTGTCCAATGCAGGATAGTTTTGGGGGATGTATTGGGGCTAACTAGTACATGAGACAAGCTTGACCATGGTTCATGATGTCTTCAAAGGTATAGTCTACCATGCATAGGTCAAACCACAAGTCAATCCAACAATCTAAGAAAGTTGAGTTACCTTGTAGAGAAACCAGTGCCTTGGGAATTGGGAAGTGGAGTCAAAGTAGGGTTGACTTGTGGTTTAGGACTCCTACAACATGAGATAAGTGGGCAATATAGGTCTTGATGGTTGAATGTGTCTAGATCTAGGTTTAACCCAAGTGGACCACAATCCCTTAAAACAAGGAATGCAGTCCCCAAGGCAAGATTTGACAAAGTGACAGTCTAGACCTAGGCAAGATTTGACAAAGTGACAGTCTAGACCTAGGTTTTGAATTATTCCGGTTTCAGATCTCCAAAAATCTCAAGTACCCAGTTCCTAGAAGTGAGTGAACTCACTTCTCCAAGGTGGTGCGACTTTACCCAAGGAGGCTTAAATTGGGGTTTAGGTGGGTCAAATCATGTCGGATGGCATCCAAACTTTAGATCCTAGTAGATCGGTCAGGTAGGAGTATGGATCTATAATTTCGTGGCAATCCACCGGTTAGATCTTAGTAGATCTGAGTTTAAGTGTTCCAAGTGGTCCAAAATGGGGATTAAATCCCTTAAAATGTGGAATGGGGCCCACAAGGTAAATTTCAGAAAAGTGACAACCTGGATGTATGTTGTTTGATGTGTAGATGTCAAATCAAGTGGAATCTCAAACACCCACCACCTAGATCTAGGTCAACTTGCCCAACTAGAGAAGTGCGCCTTGCTTGGGAGAGGCTAAGTTGGCCTGGGAAGGGGATCAAATGGAAGCCAATCCTCACCAAACCATAGATCCGGGATGCCTTGGATGCTATAGAGGTGGGTTTTCAGTATTATGCCCAACAACCCACTAGATCTAAGTAGATCTGAGAAAATGTAAAATGAGGGTTTTAAGATATTTAGGGTTTTAACAATTTATGAGTTATGTCAATGGATTGGATAGAGGAAAGAGAAACAAACCTGTGGATCTTACCTGGGTAACCTTGTAGATGCCTTGATGATGATGATCTATGCAAACCCGATCAATTTGAGAAGCTTTGAGGTAGTTTCTATGCAAGTCGATTTGGTCCAAGAAGCCAATGCGCCCTCCCTCCTGCACAACAAACGTCAACAATATCAGATTTGATGCATCAAGAGATAAGACTAATGCCACAAAAGAAGTAACAGAAAGATAGCATAGATCACAATGATACTAATGATAACCCCCTGATACAAGCGAATGCCAAGAAAGTCGATTTGAAGAAGCCTTGCAAAATCGCCCTTGTTGAAGTCGCCCTCCTGTAGACAAACAATGATTTCCAAAAAAATAGATCTTGCCACAAATTTCCAAATGCTAGGTTGCAATAGACTTTCCAATCACCATCTAAGAACACCAGATGCAAAGGAGACCACAAGAATTTCCACAAGAATATTTTTCTATACCAATAATCCAAGAGCCAAAGACCCCTTACAATGAGAGGCTCTCTCCTTTAAATAGGAAGGAGAGGCACCAAAACCCTAACCACTTTTTGAATGAGTGGCTAAGATTAGAAGATACAATTGTCTAATCAATGGTTGAGATGAGCTCAACAATATAATACATGGATCACACATAAAATATAATATAAGTGGACAAAATCGCCCTAGAAGAGGGGAATCCCACCAAATCATGATGATGAAATATCATAAGAGGCTTATGGTGGGTCCAAGGGGTAATTTTATCCCTCCTTGGTCAATCCCCATAGCACAATAACCAATAAATAATCATGAATGTACCAAATCGTGCCTCCATAGTGAAGTCGTGGTCCTCAAAAGACCTCAAAAAATCCACAGAAAGTGCCATAAGTGATGGATGCGGGCCCCGATGAAGCTGAAACTGCTGGAGAAGGTGTGGAAGACCCCGATCTATCATCACTGATCATCCCATGCCATAACTTTGCCTCAGTAGCCCAAATCGATTTCCTCAATAGCCATTTCTACCAATCCTGAAATGCCTCGGGAAGCGTGAAACTGCCCCAAACAGCCTCCTGGAGTGCTGGCGCTGTCAAGGTGAGGGCACCAATGTGTCCGGAAGGGGGGTAATATGGTAAAAACAAGTGGTTGGACCACCCCCTTCATCATCAGCGCCCTAGGTCAATTGGATAAAAGTCATCTCTGCTCCGACAGGGCCTCCAACAGACCAAAACTGCACTGGGACAGCCTACTGAGGCTCAATCATCACTGTAAGTGCCCGGAACTGAAAACAAACTGTCCCATTGGACTCAGAAGGTCCAAATCTATCCAAGATGTGTACTCATACACTATATGAGTCTCTGCATGATCAAAGTAAATATCAATATACCGGAACAAGGCCAATAATAATGCGCTGTACATATACAAACACTGCTGTAAACCCAGAATCATCATCATAACCCTGTAGCTGCTGCATAGAATCATCCTGTATGTGTACATAGACCATATATCATCTATCCATATCATCATAAGGTCTAACATCTCATGTCCCATGGTCCTCCATGGTCAAACTAGGTCCAACCAAGACCAAATATAACTCAGTCCATCATCCAAGGCTGCTGAAAAGTATCAAGGTTAATACATGCTTTACAATTTATTCAAATAGCAATTATAACACAGAGTAATCATGACTGGCGGTCTAAATCCAAATATATAGTGTCGTTAATTATTATTATTACTCAGACTAGACTTTCAGGATCATACTCACTTCATAGTTGTGATCAATTTGCTAGTGAAGGGTGAAGGCTTAAATTAACTGGCTAGGCCAAGGGATGACTTAACTGCCTTGACTTTGTGACACTTTGGCAAGGGAAAGGGAATACACCATAGTATATACTGAATGAGCAATAACACAGGGAATGGCGGTGTCTCACAAATGGATGAGTTGTTTAAAGAGGGTTTATTCACCTTCACAGATGCGCACGATTCATAATACAAATAAGGCCAGCAATTGTTTAGATATAGCTTTTAAGTTTCATTGCTTTTTGGGCCTGAATTTTCCATAGCCTTGATCTATGTGTGTTTATAAACACATTGCATAGATTTACATTTATTTAGGCTTTCTGCTGCAGGTGTGTTTTTAAGGCACTTGTTTACCTGAGCACTTCTATGTGTGTCATGGACAACTTGTTTACCTAGGTATTTATTTTCCACAAGATATAACATTTTATTTTTATGGCCATTTTCATTTGGCATGCTTCTCATTCATGTGTGTTTAGAAACACATTGCATGAACGGGCTTTTCATACAAGATATAACATTTCATTTTTCAAGATTTTGTATTCATGGCAGCACTAAAAGTTTCAGGTTTAGCCAACACAACTTTAGTGACTAGGGGGAATTCACAAGGAACTCCAACTCACCATAGGTAAGTTTTGTCACCAACTCAGAGCCGAGACACAATAAACAGGGAAGCTCATCCAATACAGAGGCTACAGTGGGGAAAAGTCCTCCATGCCATTAGTCAAGTAGTAAGTCAGGGTGATAATCTAAAAAGGTAGGCCATGGATGGATGAAGACAATGAAATGATGGAGCCAACACTAGCAAGCCAAAGTATGGTGTAATGATCACCTCTATTCTCCCTAAGGAGGGTATGTACCAATGAGTATGAATAGTGAACTTCTAAGTCTGAGTAGGGACAATATAATATATATAATAGATCAACCAGGTCCATATATCTATATGATCGCCAGATCATGACACTGAGTGCTAAGACATGCTATAAGAATAAGTATAAAAGCAATCTAACCATAACACCATGATATACCTGCTGAGTCATATACCTGAAAGCACATCAACCTGTACCATCCTCTGTCCTCTGAGACTGCTGCTGTAACTCTGGGCACTACTGTCTGCTCTGTACAAATGATATAATGGCTACATCGGTCATCTCTCTGAGTGTCCTGAAACTCAGTCATGGCATGGGGAATACAACTGCTGTCCACAATCTGATAGTGATCCAATATAGATGCTCATCTCGGCATCTCCAATGCAAGGGAACTGGCTGAATAGTGTACTGGAATGAGAAAAATAATGTATGGTAGCCCAGCTACTATATATGTGATAACAGGACTTTTGAGAGAATAATGGAACTTGGAAAACAAATTGAAGTAAGCCCTTAAGAACTTTTACAAAGGATCATAAATGATGTTTTCATGTTTTGGATCATCCTTATGGTTCTTTGAAGTTTTGCTTTAGCTTGGATCTCCTTACTTCAAAACTTATCAAAACTTTTTCTCCTTCAAGGTACCTACACAATGAGTCAACTCAGAACCCTTTAGCATTAGCAAAACAGATTTAAACTAAGTACTACCAAGATCTAAGATGAGACAAATAGGAGCTAGATGCAAAAAAAAAGTCTAATTACTTGGAATGAAATGCAACTAGCAACCTAATAAAAACTAGAATGAAAAGCAAACTAAGAAATGAACTAAGTGTAAGATCTAGAACAAATACAATGCAAGCCTTAGAATGAGATCTAACCACTACCCTTTTAAAGAAGTGCAACTAATCTATTAACTAACATTTAACAAGCTTATTTCGTTTTTGTTGTTTTGGTGTGTCTTTTAGGGCTTTTCAAAGATGGACGAAAGGGAGGCAATGGAACAAAGATGAAGACACAGAAACGAGAGGAAAGAAGGCCCTAATGAAGAGGGACGAAAGGAAGGATGAAAGGAGTGGATAGGGACGAATGGGAGACAAGAAACCAGAGGAAAACAAAGGCAAATGAAAGCAAGATGGAGCCTAAAAGGAGTTGGACGAAAAGGAGGAAAGACAAGTCAAGAGGCAAAAACGAGAGCAAGAGAGAGGGCCAACTAGGGAAAAACGAGTGGAAGAAGAGGCTTAAGTGGAGATGGATGAGACTAGAAGAAGGAGATCTAAAGGATGGAAGAAAAAAGCAAAGGAAAAGAAGACTTAATGGAGAAAAATGAAAGCTAAAGGTGAAGTAGGACGAAGGAAAGGAGGAAGCAAGAGCCAAACAAGACCAAAGAAAGGAGGAGAGGCCAAGAGATGGAAAAAAGAAGATCTAGGGCTTCTCACAAAGTAACCAGTAACCAGTAACCAGTTTGATTTTAAAAATTAAGGGATGGAAAAGATAGCAAGCCTCAAGGCCAGTTTGTAACTTCGATTGGATCCTTGGAGAGTTCCTGAAATACAAAAGTTGTTAGAAAAATAGTTGATGGAGAGGAGGGAGAGGCAACCGAGCTCAAGCTCCACTCAATCCTTGAATCACTGCAACAATGCACCACTTACAAGCATAAACTCAGATCAAAGCTTAGTACATTAAACAAAATGAAATGAGAAGTACATAAGTATATCCGACTACAGTTTGTACTCCTAATCAACGTTGAAAAAGTTGGACTCGGCAAAAAGTCGGCAAGGGTCCCGAAAACAATTTCTCGGCAACATCGGCGAAAAAATCGGAAAAAGTCGGCAAACATTAAAAAATACAAAATACATTCATTTTTTTTCAGAATTTTAAACATATAAAGCAACAATAACATCAGATAAACACATTGGAACATAAATATGTAGAAAGCACTAATATATAGATGTAGTGGATGCAAATAACTTGGAGTGGTTTGATTTCAATGACTCAGACTGTTAAAAAATACATAAAATTTTACAATTTTAATGAAAAAAATATATATTAAAGATTCCAAGCTATGATTCCAAACCATTAGAGACAAAATATTATCAAAATGGCACCAAGCGCAATACATATCTAAATCAAAATTGAAAAAACATAATCATCAAAATCATTGTCTATGTCGAGATCATATTCATCAATAGCACCATGTTCCCCCACCTTTAGGCTCTAGACTTTGCCTCTGCTTCCAATCTCGAAGTTGATCCTCCAAGGACATCAATTAACACCCTACAATTTTGTTCAAACTTCTTAATCCAAGCGTTAAAATAAGGTAGAAAGAGCTTCCCATGCTTAATAAGTGATTTTGCTTGATTGAAGGGTACATTTTTTTATTAAGGTCATGACAGTGGAATTCAAACAACTTTATCAATCAGGCATCGACACCACCAACATCAAGGTACATAGAGAGTTTGATGTACTTCATTAAATTCCAATCCCTTACCCACATACATGATAGAATCCACTGGAAACGTTGGAATCCTGAAATCCTGAAAACCATTAAGTCTGTTGAATTCTAAATGGGATCTAAAATCCTACTTTTTGCATATGAAGTCTGATGAGGTTGGAACCACTCTCAAACATCCTGAAACAATTAATGGTAATGTTACAAATTTAAGTAAAAGGATGGAAAATGAAAGATAAAGAGAATGTCACTTTTACTTAAATTTTAACATTACCATTTAGTACTGTTGACATCAATGTTACATGTATAAAACTCATCAAATTTATAAAAAAAAAACCCGAGTTTTTAAAACTCTGAAGAAACTTGGGCGATTTTTTCGAAAAAATCGCCGATTTTTTGAAAAAGTCGGAAATCGCCGATTTTTTAAAAAATCGCGATTTTTAAGCGCCGATTTTTCGGCAGGGCCTTCATCTCGCGACTTTTACAAAAAGTCGCGATTTTTCGGCGATTTTTTCAAGTATGCTCCTAATCACATCAAGCCTAACATCAATGAATAACTTGGACCATCAAATATTCATCCTATGCTCTTAAGAAAGAAATCTAAGCTAAGCAAGATCGAATATAGATAATGTAAGTAAGTGCAAAAGAAACAGTATCACCTCATAGATTGTGAATCATTCTCCATAGACAACAATGGCACACCATAGACCTCCAAAGTCACTTTTTATTCCAATGGTAGCAAATGCTACAAGCTTTTACAAAAATATGGCAGAGTAAGTGTACATCAAAAGTTCCATGAGAAAGAGAGCTCCAAGAGCCTCTACTTATACAAATTACAAGCCCACAGGCTACCCTAAATCGAATTGGCTATGAAAGGAGCCAATAGTACTTAGACATCAATTCGAACTCCATCAAATCTCAATCAAAATCCAATTAAGCATAAGCTTGGAGTGCTTTCCCCACCATACAACTCGAATTGCATTGAAGGAGATGGGGAGGTGGCCTCCACCTAGGCAAGGCGCCCCCCATCTACCTCTTGGAAACTCCACCATACCATACATCCATTGCCATGTGTAAACTCGAGCTTCAAGGAAGATATACGTGAGCCCTCTCAAGAGATAAATGTGAGCTTTCAAGGAGATCACATGGAGTTAATTAAGGTGATAACTCGAGTTCTAGAAGGAGCCAATGCTTTGTCATTGCACAAATCAAGGAGGGTGCTTTCACTTGTCTTTATTGCACCCCAACAAACCATTCACCAAGTGACACATCACTAATTCGTGATTGCTATGAAGGAGGGCGAAATTCTTTGATGGAGATCTCTTGTGCTGACTGTACACTTGACTGAGTGATGACTGAGATGATTGGAATCCTCATTAATGCCCAGTGCCATGTCAATTAGCCTTTTATTTTAATCAATTTGGATTATTTTGGAGAGATTTGGATTATCTCTAAGATATTCGTTTTTTAATATTTTAATTAATAATTTCTCTATAAATGGGTTTTCTGAGAAATTATTAATTATGAGGCTGAATTGACATCCGAAACTTAGGATAAACTGGTCCAGGGATCATGAATGATTTTTTGGCTCAAGGTTTGAGCCTTCAATCTCTGAATTCGGACCCCGGATGACTGACATATTACAAATTGAAATTTTTCCATTCAAACTATGGAAAAATTTATTAAAAATAAAATATTTAAAAAACCCAAAACCAAGGACCCGGTAAAATTTTTTCGAAATTTTTTCTGTGGGTCCTAGTGACTTAGGACATGACCATAATCTATTCTAGTGTCTAGTAGGCTTATATACATTAGTTGGACTCTAATAACCCCCCATGGCTCAAATTTTCAAAATCGGGCATTCCAGCTTTGGAGGAAGCGGGAGAAAACCTCATCGATTATAGCTCGGCTACAGGCAAAGTATAATTGAAAAGGGAAAAAACTCCCTGGAATACCTTAGTTTCTTAACCAAGTCATGAGGGACCGAGCCACTCAAAATCCTACTAGCACACTTTATTACAAACCCCGTGGGGCCATGGTCATATCGACAGAAAAACAAAACTGACTAGCCAAAACTGGCTAGGCACAAAGGATGGATCATTTGATACACTAGAACACAAACACTTATCATGTTTGTCAAATGGCAGCTCTTCATATAATCCAACTATGGTACAAAAAAGTTGGTAACATGCTCCACCCATTTCTCCATCACTCACTCCACTCCCTCCTTGCCCATTCTATATATTTGAGGCACCTCTCTCATTCCAAACTAGTTAGAGTTGGACGAGAGAAGGCTTGTTCTTGTAATTTGATATATTATTTTGCATTGAGAATAAAGAAGCTTTGGAGGCTGAAATGTGTAGTGCATTGGTGTGTGGATCAACATTGTGATGCTTTTCATATGGTAACTTGTTCCTTTTTGCAAATTTCTTTCTTACTCTTGTTATAGATCTTGCCTTAATGATTCTTTTGAATTAATAGGAATAAGAAGTTGTAAGTAAGTTTACTTTCATTTTCTATCTTTTCATGTATGGTTGGAAATAAAAAATTTGCATGTTTAATTAGTTTATTTGCATGTTATTTTAATTTCTATTTGTATGTGTTTACAAAATCTCATGGGTATGCAAGTTTTTGTGATTTAGCTTTCAGGTTGCCAAGCTTGGAGAAGGATTGGATCAAGTTTGACTCCACTCTATCTTCAACAATCTTCAAGAACATTGTCCCTCAGCACTCCACAAAGAAGCATTCTCAGTTTGATATTTTTTGGCAACAAGCTCTTTTCTTCTTACTCTCTCTCATAAAAATTATTTCTTCTTGGTTACTGTTTTTTGATAACTTTCAGATCTGATCTACTTGACTTTCTTATAAAAAATCAGATCTGAAAATTATATGCATAGATCCAATATATTTTGAAGTTTCATTTCATAGCTTGGGTCTTGCTTGAAAATAGTCATTAAATAATTTTTTCAAGTCAAATTTTCAGGATTGTTTAATGATTTCTTTTCTTAAAGTTTACATCAAGCATCTTAGTGCTTCATTGACTGCCTTTTTAAGGCTGTCCAAGACCCTAAGAGGGTGGCTTTCTAGCCATTCCATCTTAGTTCATTTTTGTAGTCAATTAGTCTTTTTAACTTAGATTTTTTTTAGTATTTTTTGTTGTTGCCCAAAACACTTTTAAAGTGATTTTGGGCACTTTTTGGACTAATAAAGTTTGCTGGTTTTTGTACTGTGACAACAAAAAGAAGGTTTTTATGCACACTTTCCGACCAACTTGGATGATCCAAAACCTTCCTTTGAACCTCACCTTTCCTCCCTTACTTTGCTTCAACATTTTGTAACCTCTTTTCTCCAGATCTGTAAGGAGAAAGAGGAGTTCTTCTTCTTCAGTATTAAGCATTGTAATTGGTAATAAAAAAGTATTTTTGAAGTAGGCTCACAGAGCTTGCTTTCGACTCGCAGGGGGGATTGGTGTCGGTTCGGAATTTTTGTGTTTGTTGTCAATTTTTTGCAAACTTAAGCGAATTTTAACATTAGATTAGTTTAACTTAAAATTAACCAAGTAGATTAAAATCTAATGTCTTGTTCCAATCCAAATATTGGGCCATTGACACACTCAGGACGTATGAACAGTTTGTTTTATTTTTGCAGTGTTGATGTATTTGTAACTTGAGAAGATATTCACTTGTATATTGTATTTGTACTTTATTGTATCCCCAACGGAGATGTATTATTCCTCCGATTGGAAGTGTCGTCAGTTATACTTGCAAGTGTCACAAGTTATATTGTAAGTGTCATAACTTATACTTGATGGGTTATTAGACCACCCTAGTGGGGGTCGGCCTAGTCAACATTATGTTAAGTGGTTAAGTTGGGGCTGACCTAGTTAAAGTTAAAAGACAAGTGAAGTAGTGTATAAATAGAGAGTGTCTCTCTCATTTTACACATTCTCTCATTCACTCACTTTGCATTAGTGAGAGAGAGGAGGAGTGCGCACAAGTGGAGGAGGAGTATGCTGCTGAAGATATCTATCTCTTGGGTTTGATCGTTGTGATCCTTGTATTTATGCTTATTCTATCTTTGAGGAAGTACAGGGTTTTTCACCTTCTTGGTTTTCCCAGGTGAAATGTTTTGTGTCTCTTGTCTCTTGTCTCTTATGCTTGATATGCTGTACATGTTGTTCTTTCAGTTAAGATCCTAGATCTATTGAATTAAATGATGAAAAAATAACATGCAGACCGTATACTTTTTTTGCTACAATATTGTTTATCTTTTGCAAGAAGTAATTTGGATACTAACCCACTACCTTGGTAGTGTAGGTAATTAGAAAACATTTACTTTTCAGTCATTTACAATTCAAAACACCCCCTTGCTTTCCCGAAGTAAGGTTTCAGGATAAGGGCTTGCCCGAGTACTGGCCCATAAAGAGACTCTTGGGGCATTAAAAAGTAAAATTGTGTTAAAAAATCTTTTAAAATAAACAAGGTCTTCTCCCGTATGCTCTGTGGCAAACTTGCAACTTAGTCCGAACATGTTGGTACACATCAGAAAGGGGAAGATGACTAGAAATAGGTTTTGACACGCCCAAATAAACAAACCTACTTGTGAAAATCCGGCACAAAGCGAACATTCTTCTGTTGTGGGCAAATTTTTCAAAGGGCTTGGGATAACACTGGGTAGTGACCTCTTGGAAACCGTTAGGCTTGCCCTCGTTGGTATAGCATCTAAACACCTCCTTGACTCCGATCCAACCCAAGTCTGAGTGAGAAACCACACAGCTGAATTCCAGACATATTCCTTGTACCTTTGTGTATATCGGGAATCCACCGGCCTTTAATAAAAAGATCATTACCACATTAATTTTAAAATTGACCAAGAACATTTGCACAATATTTCTTTTTAGCATTACATGTAGTATTACAATTTTGACTCCATTCTTCAGCACTGGTCTCTTTATTTATCATTGCAAATTTATTTTCAATTGTTATCATGTGTTGAATGATTTGTTAATCATGTTCAATTTATATGCTGTTTAGATCTTTATGTTGCTATACTTCAAGTTATATTGCAAATCTCTTATGTCAGTTTTATCATTATTAAAAAAACTCCTAAAAAACTAATTCATCCACTTAACTAGCTTAGCTCAACCAACCTTCGCAACTTTAGGGTGCACCCCTCTTGGCTTCGTTAGGAGTTTGCCTAAACGGAGGAGTCAAGATTCAAGTGATAGTACTTGACTTGAGGCTTGCCCCCAAGGACACACCTTGTGGCTTGAAGATTTCTGCCACACATTCCCAGGTGTGTTTTCCGGCGGCAACAAACCCCAAATTGGCTCTCTGAGCTCTCCAAGTCGAATTCTCAAATCAATAATCAATAAGCAGACCTATTCATTCACTTTATCCTTTTTTTATAACTTTGACAGTGCATGACCTAACTTTTGCATGCCTAGGTCGCTTTTCTCTTCAAATTCTCAGTTGACTTGCATGATTTGCTTTTTGTGTGCATGAAGGCTTAATAAAGGTATTTCTGTGCATGCATCATGAAATATGGCCCACATATAATGCATGCAGGTGGCCCCTAGTTCCTGTGGCCCTCTTTTATCTATTGATGATCTAATAACCATGATTAAGATCTTCTTTTGGTCTGAATGGTATCAATCCTCAGTTTATTCCATTATATGTTAAAAAGGGAACATTACATTATGCTCACAAGCAAAACTGGATCACAAAGCCAAAGAAAGATGGACAAAGGGAGAAGAGAGCACACAGCGAATGTTGAAGAGAGCACAAGGGAGCAAATCCCAAGTTATACGACAGCGAATATTGAAGAGAGCACAAGGGAGCAAAGCCGGTGATACGCCGACAGCGAATGTTGAAGAGAGCACAAGGGAGCAAATCCCAAGTTATTCCCCAAGGTTGAAGGAACTTCAACCTTATGGATTTCTAAACTATGGCTTGAAGACAAGGCAATCTTGGATCAAGGCTAGAGGGGCTAGAAGTGGCTTAGCATGCAAATATAAAACTTTCAAAGAGCAAATGAGAAGGCTTGAAGAAATGAAAGCCCAAAGTAACCAATAAACAATGTTTTGAATATGAGAGATGGATTTTTTGAAATCAAACCCCTTTATGCCACCATCTTGGTGTTGTGAGATCGACTTTGGGAGATCCTGCAATGTATGAATGTTAATGGAAAGATTTGTTCTTTGAAAAGATGGAGGAGACAACCTAGTTCCAACTCCTCTTCATAAACTTTTTAGATCTGCAAAATGTATCACTTACAAACAAGATTGATCAAATATAGTATGCCAAGTTGAATGGGATAAGAAGAGTGTTAGTATTTTCGACTACAATCCACTACTTCCCAATCACAAACAACCCAACATCAATGGACAAATTGAACCCAAATGCCCACCCTATGGACTTGGAAAAGTCTTCTAAGCTTAAATAATTTGATCAAAACTTGGAACATGTAAGTAAAAAAACATAACACAATATCACCTTGATTTAATTTGAAGCACCTTCCATGAACAAGATCAACACACCATATGGACCTCCAAAGCCACTTTATTTCAATTAGCAAATGCTATAACACATATACAATTTTGGCAGAGTAAGTTTGCCTCAAGTTCTCCATGAGATAACAACCCAAATGGGCCTCTCTTTATACTAAAACTAAGTGCCAAAACCCTAGGTCGAATTGGTGGTGAGCATGAGGTCGAATTCCAATCAATCAAAGGCTTGGCACAAGCTAAAGTCGAGTTTGAGGTTGGTGGGAAAAGACATGTGGCAAACTCGACTTGGTAGATGGCATGGGAAGTACTATCAACGAATGGGCCAGCTACAACAAGGAAGGGCGTGAAGGTAATGGAAGGTGCGAGTTAGAGGACGTAGAGACAAGTGTAAAATGGTAGGTGTAACTCGCATGGTAGAAGGAGCCAAGTGTAACGTGGTAGGTGTAACTCGAATGGTAGAAGGAGCCAAGTGTAACGTGGTAGGTGTAACTCGAATGGCAAGAGCATGGGATGTATCACAACCAATATGCAATGTCCAACAAGGCTAAACTCGAGCTTAAATGAGGTTGACGTGGGGGTTTATGGGATATGCGAATTGCTTGAGGTAGGAACACGTGGTCCTAGGTTGGTAAAACTCGAGCTATGAAGGGAGCCAATTAATGGTGGGTGTGGTGAGTCATGAGGGCGCCCACCTTATCATTAATACAAAACCACCAATCCATTTATCAGCTGACACTTCATCAAATCGAAAATTGCATGTGGAGGGCGAATTTACTAGAGGAGATTCTTTGCTGGTGACTGGGTGAGTGACTGGATGGGCTTGGAGTTGATTGGAATCTTCCTTAATGCTCATTGCCATGTCATTTAGCCCTTTATTTTAATCAAATTGATTAATTTTGGAGAGATTTGGATTATCTCCAAAATAATCAATTTTATTATTTTAATTAATAATTTCTCTGTAAATGACTTTTCAGAGAAAATATAATTACGGGGCGGAATTGACATCCGAAAGTTGGGTTTAGCTGCTCCATGGGTCATGTGTGATTTTTGGCTTATGAAACGAGCCATCAAACACTGAAAACGGACCCCGGATGATTGACATATTACAGACTCAAATTTCTCTATTTAAACTATAGAGAAATTTAATTAAAATTTAAAAATAATTAAAAAATTAAAAACCCCAATTTCGACGCGTCCGGTAAAATTTTTTCGAAATTTTTTCTGGGGTCCCTAGAGACCTAGGACATGACCAGAACCTATTCTAATAGTGTCTAGTAGGTTTATACTTTATAGTTGGACCCTAATAACCCCCCATGGCCAAATTTCCAAAATCGGGCATTCCAGCTTTGGAGGAAGCGGGAGAAAAACCAAGAGATTATATTTCGCCTGAAGCAAAGTATAATCTGACGGTGAAAAAAACTCCCTGGAATACCTTAGTTGTTTAATCCAGTCATGGGAAACCGAGCCACTCAAACCCTACTAGCACACTTTGATACAAACCCCCATGGGGCCATGGTCATGTCGACTCAAAAACAAAACCGGCTAGCCAAAACTGGCTAGACCCAAATATAATGAAACCCAGATACTCTGGAAGTGAACACTGATGTGTTCCAACACTGGCGGCTCAATAAGGTTTCAACTATTGTACAAATCAGTTGATAACATCTGGCTCCAACTGCGGGACGGACACTTGCTTGATCTAGGAGTCAAAGAAGGTGTTCGAGAATCCCAGAATATCATTTTCCTGCACAGAAAGAGAAGTGTCTTAGTTTCCCATGTACATGATAAATAATGCCAAAATGAAATATCAACTATGAAACTATTTTTTGCTTTTTCTTTTCAAATTCAAAGTACAGAAATAGAAATCTTTTCTTTTTCAACATAAATATGAACTATAGTACAAAAATACACTATGATACAGAAATGATGATACATAAAGTACAAAGATAAGAGTTTAGGGAGATCCTGAGATGGCCTCTTGGTCATCTTGTATGTTGTTCCGATAAAAGGGCTTCAAATGTTGCCCATTTATAGGAAGAGGCAATATTTCTCCTTCCATAGTGTTGAGGCCGAAAGAATTATCTCCAACTGTGCAGCGTATAATAAAGGGGCCTTTCCAAAGGCTGTCGAACTTCCCATGCTTCCCAGGTTTTTCCCTTCTTTTGTCCCATAATAGAACAGTGTCTCCTTCTTGAAAGGCTCTTGGCTTGGCTGACTTATCAAATGTGGCTTTCATATTCTCCTTTTGTCTTAACATTTTGTCCAAGGAATTTCTTCTGTTTTCATCAAGCTCGATGATTTGGTTAGCCCTATCTTCCAACTCTAACTTCTCAGAGTCATAATCGGTTAGCATTCTGAAGATGGGGATCTGCATGCTAAGAGGTAGTATTGCTGTGATGCCATAAACAAGTTCAAAGGGGGACTTTCCAGTGGAGTTTTTCTTTGTAATTCTGTCCGCCCAAAGGGCATATTTGATCTTGCTATCCCAGGATCTTTTGTTGTCACCAACAGTTTTCTTAAGGATAGTCATCAGGTTCTTGTTTGAGGATTCAGCAAGGCCATTACCTTGTGGATAATAGTCAGAAGAATGAGATAGAACAATGCCATATTTGAAACAAAAATCAGTCATTTCTGTTGAACTGAAAGCTTTGGCATTGTCAGTAGTTATCTTCAAAGGGGTGCCAAATCGAGTGATGATTTTATCTTCAATAAAATCCATAACAACCTTCTCAGTAGCTGTCTTGGTGGGAATGGCCTCCACCCATTTAGTGAAATAATCAGTTGCCGTCAGAATCCAGCAAAAACCATTGCTAGAGTTATCTTTAAATTTACCAATGAAATCCAAACCCCATTGTTGGAAAGGGGCAATGACAACAACCGGGTTGAGGGGTAAGGCGGCCAGTTTAGGCTTTCCTGTGAATAGTTGGCATCCCTGGCAAAACTTGACATGTTTGTACACATCTGAAAATATGGTGGGCCAATAGTATCCAGTTCTAAGGATTTTGTGAGCAGTTGTATTTGCTGCATAGTGTCCTCCACAAAATCCTAAGTGAAGGTCAATCAAGATCTTTTTGGAATCTTGTTCATGGACACATCTAAGGATAACCCCATCAGGGCTTCTCCAACCCAAGCCTTCTTGAGTAAGACAATACCTAGCAGCTTTTAGTCTTAATGCCCTTCGTCTGTGTCCTTTAAGGTGATCAGGGCAAGTCAGATGCAAGAGGAAGTATATAACATCAGAATACCAATGGATATCTAACTCCCGCAAGGCAGGTGTCATTCGTGGACAATCAGGTTGATCTGTACAGTTTATGTTAATGGCTTCCTCATTCTTCTGGGTCAACATTTTGGCTAGGCCCTGTCCTTTGATAAGTTTGGTAGGTTTTATTTCCAAGTCATATTCCTGGATCTTGGAGACCCATGTGCCTCTTGTTCCTAAGCAATCCTGTTGGGATAGGATGTCTTTTACTGCAGCATGGGGGACATAACCTATAACTTTGTTGTAACCAATGTATGTTCTGAAATGTTTTAAAGATTTGACCAAAGCATAGGCCTGTTTTTCCATTATTGTATACTTTAATTCTGAATTTTGTAAAGCCCTGCTCATGAATGCAATTGGTTGCTCGAACCCTTCGAAGTTCTTTTGGAGCAAAACCCCAGCTATAGTATCCTCAGAAGCAAAAGAGAAAATCATGAAATCTTTGGCATAATCCGGACTAACCAACACAGGTGACCTAGTAATGGCATCTTTAATAGTGTTGAAGGCTTCTTTTCCATCATCAGTCCACACAAACTTAGCATCTTTTTTAAGCAATCGCTGCATGGGTTTCATCAACTCTGCAAGGTTTGGAATAAACCTTCTGATAAAATTTATGTGTCCATTGAAAGATTGAAGACCCTTCACATTTTTTGGGAGAGGTATTTTCTTGATGGCTTCAACTCTTTCAGGGTCAATCTTGACCCCGTCCTTGTTTATGATATGCCCTAAGAGTTTTCCCTCTTCAATACCTAACACAGATTTTGCCGGATTTAGGGAAATGCCATATTCTCTGCACCGTTCAAAAACTTTTCTCAAGTGATCAACATGGCTGGATCTTTCCTTTGAAAAGACGGTTAAATCATCCTGGTATATTTCGATGATTTTTCCTATTAATTCCTTGAAAGCATAATCCATGGCCCTTTGGAAAGTGGCTCCTGCATTTGTAAGGCCAAAGGGCATTCTCAGATACTCAAAGGTTCCCCAAGGTGTTGTAAAGGCAGTTTTATGTTTATCCTCTGGGTTGATGACAACCTGGTTGTATCCTGAAAATCCATCAAGCATGGACATCATATTAGATCCAGTGACCCGTTGGAGGAGGGTGTCCATGTTGGGAAGTGGATAATTGTCTTTCTGGCACGCCATGTTTAGGTTTCTGAAGTCTATGCATATTCTGATACTTCCATTCTTCTTTCTTACAACAACTAGGTTGGAACACCATGAAGTGTGTCGGGTAGGAGGTATAATGCCTGCTGCTAACATCTTTTCTAGCTCTCTTTTGATAATAGGGGCCAACTTAGGATTTATTTGCCTTAGTTTCTGACGAAAAGGCTTAGCATTTTGCATTTCCAGTTTAAGGGGAATGGTATGTTGGAATACATCTTCCCTATAGGCCTTCAACTCGTCATAAGTAAAAGCAAATATATCTCTAAACTCTCTGACAAGATTTATTAGTGCATTTCTTTCTTTTTCTGACGTTCCTTTTCCAATTTTTATGATTTTTGGATCTGTTTCTGTTCCGATGTTAACCTCAATGTAATCCCCTGGCTTCATTTGGTCAATGCTGTTCTTCTTCCCATCATGCCTATCAAAGATGTTCTCTAACTTAGTGAAACCACGTGAAATTGGGTTCATGGGCTGGCTTTCATCTTTATACTGCGTGCCTTCTTCTTGTTCATTAACATTGAAATTGGCAAACTCATCTAAGTTATTTATGAATCTTAGAATTTGTTCATCATCTTTGAAAACCTGCCAATGGTTCATGTTGTCTGGGACAGATGGCCTATAATTTACTTCGAGGGTACAGTCTCCTTTCAACATTTCTTCTGACGGCTGGAGGGTAGATGCTGCAATGGCTAACCTATCCGCCATACTGTTTTCCTCCCTATGGACTGCTTGTATGTTTAGAGCATCAAAGTATTCCATGGTGTCCCATACCGCATTTCTATATCTCTTAAGCCTTTTGCAATGGCACGCAAAGTTCCCCTTGATCTGTTGTACCACTAAATCAGAGTCTCCCTTAATACTAAGCATTTTGATCTTCATGTCTTTAGCAATTTCTATGCCTAGTAAGAGTGCTTCATACTCCGCAACATTGTTGGTAGCTTCAAACTCGAGTCTAAAAGCAAAGTAAAAGACTTTATCCTCAGGTGATATTAGGACTATACCAGCACCTTTGCCAGATTTAGAAAAGGCACCATCAAAAGTCATTTTCCACAATCCCTCAACCTTTTTGTCTTTCATTTCTCTATGAACAGGATCTAAGAAGGTGGAATTGATTTGAATATATCCCATCTCACCGACATGGCAGACAAACTCATTTGAAGGTCTATCAGGATTTTCCAAATGGTATCTCCTTTCCTTTTCAGTGTGTAACTTTACAAGTGAGTCCTCAGAAGCAGGAACTGTTGCATAAGACCAATCCATCTGTATAGAACCACCCAAGGTTGCACCCCACTTTCTAGAAAGCAACATACCCCATCTATCCGGTACATCTATGACAAGGATATCCATGGAAATATGGATATCCGGGTATTTGGCCAACCTTACAGGAACATTCTCTATCATCCCTTCAACCTTGACGGGTCTAGAATCCATGGCACATACATTCTGGTAGGGCCTGGTGGTTCTTAAGTTGAGTTGTTGCATAACCCTTTTGGTCATTAAGTTCGCACCGGTCCTGAATCCAGCATACAATTGTGTAGAAGAAGGTCACCTATCATCAATGATATGTAGAAAGGAGGGTGAGCTTCTCTTCTTGTATCCCTAGTATGCAAGATTATAGGAGGGTCCTCAGGAGTTGGTTCATAGCTGGTTGAAGGTTCTTCCACATTGTCCGAAAAAGTGACCTTCTTAGGAGTCTGAGGAGTGAGAGAAGTGGGTGGACTAGGCTTGGTAATACACGCAGGAATAGGTGCTTCTAAAGGCTTGGTGATACATGCAGGGATAGGTGCCTCTAATGTTTTCAACAATCTTTCCTTTTGACCAGGAATCTTATAGAGTTCATTTATGGGTATGGGTATCTTAGTAGTATTGAACCAATTATTCCAATCAAAATTTAACTTGCTAGAATCTGTTGAATCATTTGGAATAATTACCTTGGGAGGTTGTATAGCAGGTGCAGGATTTGATCTTCTTTGGTATCCGACCCCTTTAAATCTTTGCATATTTTGTAGCTGTTCATTTGATGGTCTTCCTCCAAAGTTTTTTGTCATATTGTCTGGTTCATTCTCAACATGTTTCCAGTTTTCTTTGGGAATATTGCGGATGTCACCTACAGCATTTATGTATTCAGGCTCGCTTGATGTTGGATTACTGGTACCCTCCCCTTCAGGATAACCATGCTCTTGTACATAGTTCGCAAAATAGCAAGCGAATTCCTCATGGAAATCCTTGCAAGCTCTGCAAAATGGGATGTATACCTCATTTGCGTTGGCAGCCTCTATTTGAGTGGGAGGCCTCTTTTCATTTTCGTGAGCTTTCTTTTGCCAGTTATTTTTGGGAGGGTAATTTCTCTGACCAGGTTGAGTTTGTTGAACTTGTTGAACTCGTTGGACCTGTGCCCTTTCCATGTTTATTATTTTGTTTTGAACTTCCTTCATTTGGGCCACATGTTTCTGCTCAGCTCTTTCCATTCTTTCACACATGTCCATCATCTTTTTCTCATATGATTCTTTCAAAGCATCCAAAGGATCTTTACCTTTAGGCTCAGTTGTTTTCAAAGGAGTTTGGGCTCTTGAATAACCGGGTAGGTTTGACTTCCCAGATGACTGCATGTTCCTATCAATCTTAGTTGCCATCGTTTGCGCTTCCAACAAAGTAGTGGGTTCTTTATCCCTAAGTTGATACTGCATCTCTCCACTTAAAGCTTCAATGTAGTAAACCAGTATAGTATGTGGAGTTGGCTTGTAGTCTGTAGGGATTGCATTGTATAAATCCATGAACTTTTTGTTGAAATCTTCCATGGTTTCCATTTCACTTCTCTTGATGTTTGTTAGAGCAGCAAGTTGATGACGTGGCTCTTTTTTCTCACCAAACTTGTTGGTGAAAGCAGTTGAGAACTCAGCTAAGGTGGCAAAGGAGTTGGCTGGCAAGCCGATGAACCAGTCACCAGCAGCCCCATCTAAGGACAAGGCAAACAACTTCATGTATACATCCTCATGTCTGTGAGCAGCATCCCTGACATATCCACCCTTTACTTTTGAGAAAGCAATAAGGTGATGTGCGGCAGTAACAGTATCAGTGCCGGTAAAGGTTGGAAGTTTGTCAATGGCTTTATCTGGAAGATCATGTGGTTGACCTGCAATCTGAGTAATGTTGAGGGGGGCAAAAAAATCACCCATTGTATCGGAAAAACAATTATTACTGTTTTGAAAATTTTCAAAATTATTTTCTTGAAAGAGACTATGGATGTCAGAAATAGACTGAGACCTAAGTTCTTCAAGGATTTTACGAGAAGCAAGCTTGTTTAGTCTCCTCCTATAAACCTTTTCAGGTTCTGGGATAAAACTAAGCAAGCCTTCAGAGTTTCTTCTGGTTGAATACCTTGAGGTGTTAATCGACAGTGGAGTCGCCAGGTGGTTTCAAGTCTAAATTCTGAGAGTGATTGAACTAAAAAACTACCAAAAAGAAAAAAGGGGGAGTGGAGTCGCCAGACAGATTTGAGAATCTATCAAAAGGTAAACAAACTAGAAAAAACTAAGGTCGTCCAAGAACAAAAAGATTTGTCCCCGGCAGCGGCGCCAAAGATGTTGTCCGCCAATATGCACACCAGCAGCGGAAATCTTTCGAAAGCTGTCTCTTCACTTCAAGTGAGAGAGGTGTGGCCTTGGGGGCAAGCAATGAGCCAGGTACTGTCACCTGAATCCCAGCTCCTCCGTTTAGGCAAACTCCTAACGAAGCCAAGGGGGGTAGTCCCTAAAAGAGAGTTTCACTAAGGCTCTTGTATTTATAGTGTTTTTAGGTGTTGTGATGCGGATGGGTGTTGTTTAGGAGTTTTTGTGAAATGAGAGACAAACAACTTAAAATAAAACACAAGATAAGATGCAATCCACGTTGCGAAACAGTATATAAAGACTTGAGATAATTAAGAAAGCATCCACAGATAAAAATTAAATGACAAAAGGACCAATGCCTTATCCAATGGGTAACGGAGTCAAAATAATAAATGTAGTGCTGGGGGATGCTGAAAAGTAAGTCTTGATAGTAGCTGTTCGTGAGATCGTTGTGCAAATTATCTTGGTAAATTTCAAAGTTTTAGTTGTCTTGATTATTAGGGCTAAGACCAAAGGTATCAAAAAGATGGTAGAACCTTACCCAAGAAAGATACTGGCAACCCTGAATGACCTGTCGGAAGCACCTAGATTCGATAAGGATTGGTGTCCAATGTTTGAACCGCCCCTGAGTCTGACAGTGGGAATCCGGCGTCACCCCTCGTGGGAAGAACAGTATTTTGCCTTGGTTGAGGTTATGGGTAAAAATTTTAATTAAGTTTATCGATCGTTATTATCAAGTCTTCCACCTTTCTGAGTACTAGCCCAACCGTTTCCGGTTGGCAGAGCATACGGGTGTAGGACAAACCAAGATAAATTAATTAGGGGTGTGTGAGTGGAAAATTTTATTATTAAAAGAACCTTGTTCAACTCTCCGACAGAGAGCGCTCTTGACTCGGTCTTATGACCACAGTTCAAGAGACTTGCTAAAATTAAAATGCCTAATGCAGGGATGATGCAAGACTAAAATGCCCTCCGATAGAGGGTGCTCTTGACTTGGATTTGGCCAAGTTCAAGAGACTTTGGTTTATTTTAAGGAAGCAAAAGTATTTGTGTTGTGAAAGCAGTAAAATAACTTTAAAAGATGAAACCACTTGATAAACTTGAAAGATATAACTTAACGCTTAACACGAAATACTTGCGAGATAAATAAATTTAGTGTTCTACCACACAAACTTTAATCTACTAGGTGGGATTGATCTCCGAACAAGATCAACCACTAGAAACCACCAATCCTGGAAACCTTCCAGCTAGCTGGATGTCCACAAGAAGTTGATGGGGGAGCGAGAAGCTACCACAAAACTATGTGGCCTTTGGGATACGATCCCAAAGTTAGCTATTCTCTGGTCAAGGATTGGAAGAGAAACAATATAATGATAAAAATTAAACTAAGCTACCCAAGAATCTCTTTCAGGTTCAAGACCCTACTCGGGAAAGCATGGGGGTAAGTAAAATATAGAAGATAAATAAACAAGGTACTCAGCAAAATAGAAACTAATCTAAGAACATAGAAAAATAAACCAAGTTAAACCACACCACAAGACCCAACACTCTTCCCCAAATGGGGAAGAAGACCAAAAAGTGGAACCCCCTCCACTTGAAACCTTTTATTAAGCAGTTACAAATGCCTTGGGTTTAAAACCTTGCAAGGTCTTTTGAAAATGGAAATACTTGAAAAATATTGAAGAAGAAGCAAGTTTTGCTTGCTATTACAAAAGGATAAGTATCTCAAAGTTAAGTCATCCTCATGGATCCTTCACTTTGTTTTGAGTTGATTCTTCGTTTCAAGATCTTTCTCAAATATCTCTTCCTCAAATGATCTACACAAGTCCCAAAGATCTAAGCAAGGCACCCGTTAACTGTTAGCAAAATACAAAGCCAAAACTTGCAACTATATAAGCCTAAATTTGGAATTTTAACTCTAAAATGTGGAATGCATAAAAATTTATCATAAAATGTTAACTATGGTGAAACGGACCAGCGAACAAAAGTTGCTCTAAATATGCTAAAAATGAGATCTAAGACTTAAAATTTTGAAATATTTTTACGCAAAATATTCTATCTTTCGAAATGAAACTATAAAACTAGGAAAGATGACTCAAAATGCAAGCCTAAACTAAATAAAATGGGATCCACAATGAGATTTAAACTTATAAAATGAAATGCAAGTAATACTAACTATGCAAATGCAAGTATAATGGTCTGACAAATGCCTAAAGACTAACACTAAAATATAACAAGCTTATGCAAAAAGACAAATGCTAACGTTTTAACAATTTTTGTGTTTATGGTGGATTTTAGGGCACTTGGGAAGATGGGCGAGAAGGGGGAAAAAAGGCAAATCTAAAGGCAAAGATGGAGAGGCAAAGGGAAGGCTAAGTAGGACAAAACGAAAGCAAAGAGGGAGAAGTAAGAGGATGGACGAGAGGAGCTAAAGGAGGGCAAAACGAAAGCTAGGAGTGAAGGGCGAATGGGAAATGAGGGGTAGGACGAAACTAGGAGAAAAGAAAACCAAGGAGAAGTAGATCTGGGGCAAGGACTTCAAGTGGAACACTTGGGGTAGTAGAACATCGCCTTGGAAATCCTCCGGTTAACCGGTGATACGCCGACAGCGAATGTTGAAGAGAGCACAAGGGAGCAAATCCCAAGTTATTCCCCAAGGTTGAAGGAACTTCAACCTTATGGATTTCTAAACTATGGCTTGAAGACAAGGCAATCTTGGATCAAGGCTAGAGGGGCTAGAAGTGGCTTAGCATGCAAATATAAAACTTTCAAAGAGCAAATGAGAAGGCTTGAAGAAATGAAAGCCCAAAGTAACCAATAAACAATGTTTTGAATATGAGAGATGGATTTTTTGAAATCAAACCCCTTTATGCCACCATCTTGGTGTTGTGAGATCGACTTTGGGAGATCCTGCAATGTATGAATGTTAATGGAAAGATTTGTTCTTTGAAAAGATGGAGGAGACAACCTAGTTCCAACTCCTCTTCATAAACTTTTTAGATCTGCAAAATGTATCACTTACAAACAAGATTGATCAAATATAGTATGCCAAGTTGAATGGGATAAGAAGAGTGTTAGTATTTTCGACTACAATCCACTACTTCCCAATCACAAACAACCCAACATCAATGGACAAATTGAACCCAAATGCCCACCCTATGGACTTGGAAAAGTCTTCTAAGCTTAAATAATTTGATCAAAACTTGGAACATGTAAGTAAAAAAACATAACACAATATCACCTTGATTTAATTTGAAGCACCTTCCATGAACAAGATCAACACACCATATGGACCTCCAAAGCCACTTTATTTCAATTAGCAAATGCTATAACACATATACAATTTTGGCAGAGTAAGTTTGCCTCAAGTTCTCCATGAGATAACAACCCAAATGGGCCTCTCTTTATACTAAAACTAAGTGCCAAAACCCTAGGTCGAATTGGTGGTGAGCATGAGGTCGAATTCCAATCAATCAAAGGCTTGGCACAAGCTAAAGTCGAGTTTGAGGTTGGTGGGAAAAGACATGTGGCAAACTCGACTTGGTAGATGGCATGGGAAGTACTATCAACGAATGGGCCAGCTACAACAAGGAAGGGCGTGAAGGTAATGGAAGGTGCGAGTTAGAGGACGTAGAGACAAGTGTAAAATGGTAGGTGTAACTCGCATGGTAGAAGGAGCCAAGTGTAACGTGGTAGGTGTAACTCGAATGGTAGAAGGAGCCAAGTGTAACGTGGTAGGTGTAACTCGAATGGCAAGAGCATGGGATGTATCACAACCAATATGCAATGTCCAACAAGGCTAAACTCGAGCTTAAATGAGGTTGACGTGGGGGTTTATGGGATATGCGAATTGCTTGAGGTAGGAACACGTGGTCCTAGGTTGGTAAAACTCGAGCTATGAAGGGAGCCAATTAATGGTGGGTGTGGTGAGTCATGAGGGCGCCCACCTTATCATTAATACAAAACCACCAATCCATTTATCAGCTGACACTTCATCAAATCGAAAATTGCATGTGGAGGGCGAATTTACTAGAGGAGATTCTTTGCTGGTGACTGGGTGAGTGACTGGATGGGCTTGGAGTTGATTGGAATCTTCCTTAATGCTCATTGCCATGTCATTTAGCCCTTTATTTTAATCAAATTGATTAATTTTGGAGAGATTTGGATTATCTCCAAAATAATCAATTTTATTATTTTAATTAATAATTTCTCTGTAAATGACTTTTCAGAGAAAATATAATTACGGGGCGGAATTGACATCCGAAAGTTGGGTTTAGCTGCTCCATGGGTCATGTGTGATTTTTGGCTTATGAAACGAGCCATCAAACACTGAAAACGGACCCCGGATGATTGACATATTACAGACTCAAATTTCTCTATTTAAACTATAGAGAAATTTAATTAAAATTTAAAAATAATTAAAAAATTAAAAACCCCAATTTCGACGCGTCCGGTAAAATTTTTTCGAAATTTTTTCTGGGGGTCCTAGAGACCTAGGACATGACCAGAACCTATTCTAATAGTGTCTAGTAGGTTTATACTTTATAGTTGGACCCTAATAACCCCCCATGGCCAAATTTCCAAAATCGGGCATTCCAGCTTTGGAGGAAGCGGGAGAAAAACCAAGAGATTATATTTCGCCTGAAGCAAAGTATAATCTGACGGTGAAAAAAACTCCCTGGAATACCTTAGTTGTTTAATCCAGTCATGGGAAACCGAGCCACTCAAACCCTACTAGCACACTTTGATACAAACCCCCATGGGGCCATGGTCATGTCGACTCAAAAACAAAACCGGCTAGCCAAAACTGGCTAGACCCAAATATAATGAAACCCAGATACTCTGGAAGTGAACACTGATGTGTTCCAACACTGGCGGCTCAATAAGGTTTCAACTATTGTACAAATCAGTTGATAACATCTGGCTCCAACTGCGGGACGGACACTTGCTTGATCTAGGAGTCAAAGAAGGTGTTCGAGAATCCCAGAATATCATTTTCCTGCACAGAAAGAGAAGTGTCTTAGTTTCCCATGTACATGATAAATAATGCCAAAATGAAATATCAACTATGAAACTATTTTTTGCTTTTTCTTTTCAAATTCAAAGTACAGAAATAGAAATCTTTTCTTTTTCAACATAAATATGAACTATAGTACAAAAATACACTATGATACAGAAATGATGATACATAAAGTACAAAGATAAGAGTTTAGGGAGATCCTGAGATGGCCTCTTGGTCATCTTGTATGTTGTTCCGATAAAAGGGCTTCAAATGTTGCCCATTTATAGGAAGAGGCAATATTTCTCCTTCCATAGTGTTGAGGCCGAAAGAATTATCTCCAACTGTGCAGCGTATAATAAAGGGGCCTTTCCAAAGGCTGTCGAACTTCCCATGCTTCCCAGGTTTTTCCCTTCTTTTGTCCCATAATAGAACAGTGTCTCCTTCTTGAAAGGCTCTTGGCTTGGCTGACTTATCAAATGTGGCTTTCATATTCTCCTTTTGTCTTAACATTTTGTCCAAGGAATTTCTTCTGTTTTCATCAAGCTCGATGATTTGGTTAGCCCTATCTTCCAACTCTAACTTCTCAGAGTCATAATCGGTTAGCATTCTGAAGATGGGGATCTGCATGCTAAGAGGTAGTATTGCTGTGATGCCATAAACAAGTTCAAAGGGGGACTTTCCAGTGGAGTTTTTCTTTGTAATTCTGTCCGCCCAAAGGGCATATTTGATCTTGCTATCCCAGGATCTTTTGTTGTCACCAACAGTTTTCTTAAGGATAGTCATCAGGTTCTTGTTTGAGGATTCAGCAAGGCCATTACCTTGTGGATAATAGTCAGAAGAATGAGATAGAACAATGCCATATTTGAAACAAAAATCAGTCATTTCTGTTGAACTGAAAGCTTTGGCATTGTCAGTAGTTATCTTCAAAGGGGTGCCAAATCGAGTGATGATTTTATCTTCAATAAAATCCATAACAACCTTCTCAGTAGCTGTCTTGGTGGGAATGGCCTCCACCCATTTAGTGAAATAATCAGTTGCCGTCAGAATCCAGCAAAAACCATTGCTAGAGTTATCTTTAAATTTACCAATGAAATCCAAACCCCATTGTTGGAAAGGGGCAATGACAACAACCGGGTTGAGGGGTAAGGCGGCCAGTTTAGGCTTTCCTGTGAATAGTTGGCATCCCTGGCAAAACTTGACATGTTTGTACACATCTGAAAATATGGTGGGCCAATAGTATCCAGCTCTAAGGATTTTGTGAGCAGTTGTATTTGCTGCATAGTGTCCTCCACAAAATCCTAAGTGAAGGTCAATCAAGATCTTTTTGGAATCTTGTTCATGGACACATCTAAGGATAACCCCATCAGGGCTTCTCCAACCCAAGCCTTCTTGAGTAAGACAATACCTAGCAGCTTTTAGTCTTAATGCCCTTCGTCTGTGTCCTTTAAGGTGATCAGGGCAAGTCAGATGCAAGAGGAAGTATATAACATCAGAATACCAATGGATATCTAACTCCCGCAAGGCAGGTGTCATTCGTGGACAATCAGGTTGATCTGTACAGTTTATGTTAATGGCTTCCTCATTCTTCTGGGTCAACATTTTGGCTAGGCCCTGTCCTTTGATAAGTTTGGTAGGTTTTATTTCCAAGTCATATTCCTGGATCTTGGAGACCCATGTGCCTCTTGTTCCTAAGCAATCCTGTTGGGATAGGATGTCTTTTACTGCAGCATGGGGGACATAACCTATAACTTTGTTGTAACCAATGTATGTTCTGAAATGTTTTAAAGATTTGACCAAAGCATAGGCCTGTTTTTCCATTATTGTATACTTTAATTCTGAATTTTGTAAAGCCCTGCTCATGAATGCAATTGGTTGCTCGAACCCTTCGAAGTTCTTTTGGAGCAAAACCCCAGCTATAGTATCCTCAGAAGCAAAAGAGAAAATCATGAAATCTTTGGCATAATCCGGACTAACCAACACAGGTGACCTAGTAATGGCATCTTTAATAGTGTTGAAGGCTTCTTTTCCATCATCAGTCCACACAAACTTAGCATCTTTTTTAAGCAACCGCTGCATGGGTTTCATCAACTCTGCAAGGTTTGGAATAAACCTTCTGATAAAATTTATGTGTCCATTGAAAGATTGAAGACCCTTCACATTTTTTGGGAGAGGTATTTTCTTGATGGCTTCAACTCTTTCAGGGTCAATCTTGACCCCGTCCTTGTTTATGATATGCCCTAAGAGTTTTCCCTCTTCAATACCTAAACACAGATTTTGCCGGATTTAGGGAAATGCCATATTCTCTGCACCGTTCAAAAACTTTTCTCAAGTGATCAACATGGCTGGATCTTTCCTTTGAAAAGACGGTTAAATCATCCTGGTATATTTCGATGATTTTTCCTATTAATTCCTTGAAAGCATAATCCATGGCCCTTTGGAAAGTGGCTCCTGCATTTGTAAGGCCAAAGGGCATTCTCAGATACTCAAAGGTTCCCCAAGGTGTTGTAAAGGCAGTTTTATGTTTATCCTCTGGGTTGATGACAACCTGGTTGTATCCTGAAAATCCATCAAGCATGGACATCATATTAGATCCAGTGACCCGTTGGAGGAGGGTGTCCATGTTGGGAAGTGGATAATTGTCTTTCTGGCACGCCATGTTTAGGTTTCTGAAGTCTATGCATATTCTGATACTTCCATTCTTCTTTCTTACAACAACTAGGTTGGAACACCATGAAGTGTGTCGGGTAGGAGGTATAATGCCTGCTGCTAACATCTTTTCTAGCTCTCTTTTGATAATAGGGGCCAACTTAGGATTTATTTGCCTTAGTTTCTGACGAAAAGGCTTAGCATTTTGCATTTCCAGTTTAAGGGGAATGGTATGTTGGAATACATCTTCCCTATAGGCCTTCAACTCGTCATAAGTAAAAGCAAATATATCTCTAAACTCTCTGACAAGATTTATTAGTGCATTTCTTTCTTTTTCTGACGTTCCTTTTCCAATTTTTATGATTTTTGGATCTGTTTCTGTTCCGATGTTAACCTCAATGTAATCCCCTGGCTTCATTTGGTCAATGCTGTTCTTCTTCCCATCATGCCTATCAAAGATGTTCTCTAACTTAGTGAAACCACGTGAAATTGGGTTCATGGGCTGGCTTTCATCTTTATACTGCGTGCCTTCTTCTTGTTCATTAACATTGAAATTGGCAAACTCATCTAAGTTATTTATGAATCTTAGAATTTGTTCATCATCTTTGAAAACCTGCCAATGGTTCATGTTGTCTGGGACAGATGGCCTATAATTTACTTCGAGGGTACAGTCTCCTTTCAACATTTCTTCTGACGGCTGGAGGGTAGATGCTGCAATGGCTAACCTATCCGCCATACTGTTTTCCTCCCTATGGACTGCTTGTATGTTTAGAGCATCAAAGTATTCCATGGTGTCCCATACCGCATTTCTATATCTCTTAAGCCTTTTGCAATGGCACGCAAAGTTCCCCTTGATCTGTTGTACCACTAAATCAGAGTCTCCCTTAATACTAAGCATTTTGATCTTCATGTCTTTAGCAATTTCTATGCCTAGTAAGAGTGCTTCATACTCCGCAACATTGTTGGTAGCTTCAAACTCGAGTCTAAAAGCAAAGTAAAAGACTTTATCCTCAGGTGATATTAGGACTATACCAGCACCTTTGCCAGATTTAGAAAAGGCACCATCAAAAGTCATTTTCCACAATCCCTCAACCTTTTTGTCTTTCATTTCTCTATGAACAGGATCTAAGAAGGTGGAATTGATTTGAATATCTCCCATCTCACCGACATGGCAGACAAACTCATTTGAAGGTCTATCAGGATTTTCCAAATGGTATCTCCTTTCCTTTTCAGTGTGTAACTTTACAAGTGAGTCCTCAGAAGCAGGAACTGTTGCATAAGACCAATCCATCTGTATAGAACCACCCAAGGTTGCACCCCACTTTCTAGAAAGCAACATACCCCATCTATCCGGTACATCTATGACAAGGATATCCATGGAAATATGGATATCCGGGTATTTGGCCAACCTTACAGGAACATTCTCTATCATCCCTTCAACCTTGACGGGTCTAGAATCCATGGCACATACATTCTGGTAGGGCCTGGTGGTTCTTAAGTTGAGTTGTTGCATAACCCTTTTGGTCATTAAGTTCGCACCGGATCCTGAATCCAGCATACAATTGTGTAGAAGAAGGTCACCTATCATCAATGATATGTAGAAAGGAGGGTGAGCTTCTCTTCTTGTATCCCTAGTATGCAAGATTATAGGAGGGTCCTCAGGAGTTGGTTCATAGCTGGTTGAAGGTTCTTCCACATTGTCCGAAAAAGTGACCTTCTTAGGAGTCTGAGGAGTGAGAGAAGTGGGTGGACTAGGCTTGGTAATACACGCAGGAATAGGTGCTTCTAAAGGCTTGGTGATACATGCAGGGATAGGTGCCTCTAATGTTTTCAACAATCTTTCCTTTTGACCAGGAATCTTATAGAGTTCATTTATGGGTATGGGTATCTTAGTAGTATTGAACCAATTATTCCAATCAAAATTTAACTTGCTAGAATCTGTTGAATCATTTGGAATAATTACCTTGGGAGGTTGTATAGCAGGTGCAGGATTTGATCTTCTTTGGTATCCGACCCCTTTAAATCTTTGCATATTTTGTAGCTGTTCATTTGATGGTCTTCCTCCAAAGTTTTTTGTCATATTGTCTGGTTCATTCTCAACATGTTTCCAGTTTTCTCTGGGAATATTGCGGATGTCACCTACAGCATTTATGTATTCAGGCTCGCTTGATGTTGGATTACTGGTACCCTCCCCTTCAGGATAACCATGCTCTTGTACATAGTTCGCAAAATAGCAAGCGAATTCCTCATGGAAATCCTTGCAAGCTCTGCAAAATGGGATGTATACCTCATTTGCGTTGGCAGCCTCTATCTGAGTGGGAGGCCTCTTTTCATTTTCGTGAGCTTTCTTTTGCCAGTTATTTTTGGGAGGGTAATTTCTCTGACCAGGTTGAGTTTGTTGAACTTGTTGAACTCGTTGGACCTGTGCCCTTTCCATGTTTATTATTTTGTTTTGAACTTCCTTCATTTGGGCCACATGTTTCTGCTCAGCTCTTTCCATTCTTTCACACATGTCCATCATCTTTTTCTCATATGATTCTTTCAAAGCATCCAAAGGATCTTTACCTTTAGGCTCAGTTGTTTTCAAAGGAGTTTGGGCTCTTGAATAACCGGGTAGGTTTGACTTCCCAGATGACTGCATGTTCCTATCAATCTTAGTTGCCATCGTTTGCGCTTCCAACAAAGTAGTGGGTTCTTTATCCCTAAGTTGATACTGCATCTCTCCACTTAAAGCTTCAATGTAGTAAACCAGTATAGTATGTGGAGTTGGCTTGTAGTCTGTAGGGATTGCATTGTATAAATCCATGAACTTTTTGTTGAAATCTTCCATGGTTTCCATTTCACTTCTCTTGATGTTTGTTAGAGCAGCAAGTTGATGACGTGGCTCTTTTTTCTCACCAAACTTGTTGGTGAAAGCAGTTGAGAACTCAGCTAAGGTGGCAAAGGAGTTGGCTGGCAAGCCGATGAACCAGTCACCAGCAGCCCCATCTAAGGACAAGGCAAACAACTTCATGTATACATCCTCATGTCTGTGAGCAGCATCCCTGACATATCCACCCTTTACTTTTGAGAAAGCAATAAGGTGATGTGCGGCAGTAACAGTATCAGTGCCGGTAAAGGTTGGAAGTTTGTCAATGGCTTTATCTGGAAGATCATGTGGTTGACCTGCAATCTGAGTAATGTTGAGGGGGGCAAAAAAATCACCCATTGTATCGGAAAAACAATTATTACTGTTTTGAAAATTTTCAAAATTATTTTCTTGAAAGAGACTATGGATGTCAGAAATAGACTGAGACCTAAGTTCTTCAAGGATTTTACGAGAAGCAAGCTTGTTTAGTCTCCTCCTATAAACCTTTTCAGGTTCTGGGATAAAACTAAGCAAGCCTTCAGAGTTTCTTCTGGTTGAATACCTTGAGGTGTTAATCGACAGTGGAGTCGCCAGGTGGTTTCAAGTCTAAATTCTGAGAGTGATTGAACTAAAAAACTACCAAAAAGAAAAAAGGGGGAGTGGAGTCGCCAGACAGATTTGAGAATCTATCAAAAGGTAAACAAACTAGAAAAAACTAAGGTCGTCCAAGAACAAAAAGATTTGTCCCCGGCAGCGGCGCCAAAGATGTTGTCCGCCAATATGCACACCAGCAGCGGAAATCTTTCGAAAGCTGTCTCTTCACTTCAAGTGAGAGAGGTGTGGCCTTGGGGGCAAGCAATGAGCCAGGTACTGTCACCTGAATCCCAGCTCCTCCGTTTAGGCAAACTCCTAACGAAGCCAAGGGGGGTAGTCCCTAAAAGAGAGTTTCACTAAGGCTCTTGTATTTATAGTGTTTTTAGGTGTTGTGATGCGGATGGGTGTTGTTTAGGAGTTTTTGTGAAATGAGAGACAAACAACTTAAAATAAAACACAAGATAAGATGCAATCCACGTTGCGAAACAGTATATAAAGACTTGAGATAATTAAGAAAGCATCCACAGATAAAAATTAAATGACAAAAGGACCAATGCCTTATCCAATGGGTAACGGAGTCAAAATAATAAATGTAGTGCTGGGGGATGCTGAAAAGTAAGTCTTGATAGTAGCTGTTCGTGAGATCGTTGTGCAAATTATCTTGGTAAATTTCAAAGTTTTAGTTGTCTTGATTATTAGGGCTAAGACCAAAGGTATCAAAAAGATGGTAGAACCTTACCCAAGAAAGATACTGGCAACCCTGAATGACCTGTCGGAAGCACCCAGATTCGATAAGGATTGGTGTCCAATGTTTGAACCGCCCCTGAGTCTGACAGTGGGAATCCGGCGTCACCCCTCGTGGGAAGAACAGTATTTTGCCTTGGTTGAGGTTATGGGTAAAAATTTTAATTAAGTTTATCGATCGTTATTATCAAGTCTTCCACCTTTCTGAGTACTAGCCCAACCGTTTCCGGTTGGCAGAGCATACGGGTGTAGGACAAACCAAGATAAATTAATTAGGGGTGTGTGAGTGGAAAATTTTATTATTAAAAGAACCTTGTTCAACTCTCCGACAGAGAGCGCTCTTGACTCGGTCTTATGACCACAGTTCAAGAGACTTGCTAAAATTAAAATGCCTAATGCAGGGATGATGCAAGACTAAAATGCCCTCCGATAGAGGGTGCTCTTGACTTGGATTTGGCCAAGTTCAAGAGACTTTGGTTTATTTTAAGGAAGCAAAAGTATTTGTGTTGTGAAAGCAGTAAAATAACTTTAAAAGATGAAACCACTTGATAAACTTGAAAGATATAACTTAACGCTTAACACGAAATACTTGCGAGATAAATAAATTTAGTGTTCTACCACACAAACTTTAATCTACTAGGTGGGATTGATCTCCGAACAAGATCAACCACTAGAAACCACCAATCCTGGAAACCTTCCAGCTAGCTGGATGTCCACAAGAAGTTGATGGGGGAGCGAGAAGCTACCACAAAACTATGTGGCCTTTGGGATACGATCCCAAAGTTAGCTATTCTCTGGTCAAGGATTGGAAGAGAAACAATATAATGATAAAAATTAAACTAAGCTACCCAAGAATCTCTTTCAGGTTCAAGACCCTACTCGGGAAAGCATGGGGGTAAGTAAAATATAGAAGATAAATAAACAAGGTACTCAGCAAAATAGAAACTAATCTAAGAACATAGAAAAATAAACCAAGTTAAACCACACCACAAGACCCAACACTCTTCCCCAAATGGGGAAGAAGACCAAAAAGTGGAACCCCCTCCACTTGAAACCTTTTATTAAGCAGTTACAAATGCCTTGGGTTTAAAACCTTGCAAGGTCTTTTGAAAATGGAAATACTTGAAAAATATTGAAGAAGAAGCAAGTTTTGCTTGCTATTACAAAAGGATAAGTATCTCAAAGTTAAGTCATCCTCATGGATCCTTCACTTTGTTTTGAGTTGATTCTTCGTTTCAAGATCTTTCTCAAATATCTCTTCCTCAAATGATCTACACAAGTCCCAAAGATCTAAGCAAGGCACCCGTTAACTGTTAGCAAAATACAAAGCCAAAACTTGCAACTATATAAGCCTAAATTTGGAATTTTAACTCTAAAATGTGGAATGCATAAAAATTTATCATAAAATGTTAACTATGGTGAAACGGACCAGCGAACAAAAGTTGCTCTAAATATGCTAAAAATGAGATCTAAGACTTAAAATTTTGAAATATTTTTACGCAAAATATTCTATCTTTCGAAATGAAACTATAAAACTAGGAAAGATGACTCAAAATGCAAGCCTAAACTAAATAAAATGGGATCCACAATGAGATTTAAACTTATAAAATGAAATGCAAGTAATACTAACTATGCAAATGCAAGTATAATGGTCTGACAAATGCCTAAAGACTAACACTAAAATATAACAAGCTTATGCAAAAAGACAAATGCTAACGTTTTAACAATTTTTGTGTTTATGGTGGATTTTAGGGCACTTGGGAAGATGGGCGAGAAGGGGGAAAAAAGGCAAATCTAAAGGCAAAGATGGAGAGGCAAAGGGAAGGCTAAGTAGGACAAAACGAAAGCAAAGAGGGAGAAGTAAGAGGATGGACGAGAGGAGCTAAAGGAGGGCAAAACGAAAGCTAGGAGTGAAGGGCGAATGGGAAATGAGGGGTAGGACGAAACTAGGAGAAAAGAAAACCAAGGAGAAGTAGATCTGGGGCAAGGACTTCAAGTGGAACACTTGGGGTAGTAGAACATCGCCTTGGAAATCCTCCGGTTAACCGGTGATACGCCGACAGCGAATGTTGAAGAGAGCACAAGGGAGCAAATCCCAAGTTATTCCCCAAGGTTGAAGGAACTTCAACCTTATGGATTTCTAAACTATGGCTTGAAGACAAGGCAATCTTGGATCAAGGCTAGAGGGGCTAGAAGTGGCTTAGCATGCAAATATAAAACTTTCAAAGAGCAAATGAGAAGGCTTGAAGAAATGAAAGCCCAAAGTAACCAATAAACAATGTTTTGAATATGAGAGATGGATTTTTTGAAATCAAACCCCTTTATGCCACCATCTTGGTGTTGTGAGATCGACTTTGGGAGATCCTGCAATGTATGAATGTTAATGGAAAGATTTGTTCTTTGAAAAGATGGAGGAGACAACCTAGTTCCAACTCCTCTTCATAAACTTTTTAGATCTGCAAAATGTATCACTTACAAACAAGATTGATCAAATATAGTATGCCAAGTTGAATGGGATAAGAAGAGTGTTAGTATTTTCGACTACAATCCACTACTTCCCAATCACAAACAACCCAACATCAATGGACAAATTGAACCCAAATGCCCACCCTATGGACTTGGAAAAGTCTTCTAAGCTTAAATAATTTGATCAAAACTTGGAACATGTAAGTAAAAAAACATAACACAATATCACCTTGATTTAATTTGAAGCACCTTCCATGAACAAGATCAACACACCATATGGACCTCCAAAGCCACTTTATTTCAATTAGCAAATGCTATAACACATATACAATTTTGGCAGAGTAAGTTTGCCTCAAGTTCTCCATGAGATAACAACCCAAATGGGCCTCTCTTTATACTAAAACTAAGTGCCAAAACCCTAGGTCGAATTGGTGGTGAGCATGAGGTCGAATTCCAATCAATCAAAGGCTTGGCACAAGCTAAAGTCGAGTTTGAGGTTGGTGGGAAAAGACATGTGGCAAACTCGACTTGGTAGATGGCATGGGAAGTACTATCAACGAATGGGCCAGCTACAACAAGGAAGGGCGTGAAGGTAATGGAAGGTGCGAGTTAGAGGACGTAGAGACAAGTGTAAAATGGTAGGTGTAACTCGCATGGTAGAAGGAGCCAAGTGTAACGTGGTAGGTGTAACTCGAATGGTAGAAGGAGCCAAGTGTAACGTGGTAGGTGTAACTCGAATGGCAAGAGCATGGGATGTATCACAACCAATATGCAATGTCCAACAAGGCTAAACTCGAGCTTAAATGAGGTTGACGTGGGGGTTTATGGGATATGCGAATTGCTTGAGGTAGGAACACGTGGTCCTAGGTTGGTAAAACTCGAGCTATGAAGGGAGCCAATTAATGGTGGGTGTGGTGAGTCATGAGGGCGCCCACCTTATCATTAATACAAAACCACCAATCCATTTATCAGCTGACACTTCATCAAATCGAAAGTTGCATGTGGAGGGCGAATTTACTAGAGGAGATTCTTTGCTGGTGACTGGGTGAGTGACTGGATGGGCTTGGAGTTGATTGGAATCTTCCTTAATGCTCATTGCCATGTCATTTAGCCCTTTCTTTTAATCAAATTGATTAATTTTGGAGAGATTTGGATTATCTCCAAAATAATCAATTTTATTATTTTAATTAATAATTTCTCTGTAAATGACTTTTCAGAGAAAATATAATTACGGGGCGGAATTGACATCCGAAAGTTGGGTTTAGCTGCTCCATGGGTCATGTGTGATTTTTGGCTTATGAAACGAGCCATCAAACACTGAAAACGGACCCCGGATGATTGACATATTACAGACTCAAATTTCTCTATTTAAACTATAGAGAAATTTAATTAAAATTTAAAAATAATTAAAAAATTAAAAACCCCAATTTCGACGCGTCCGGTAAAATTTTTTTGAAATTTTTTCTGGGGGTCCTAGAGACCTAGGACATGACCAGAACCTATTCTAATAGTGTCTAGTAGGTTTATACTTTATAGTTGGACCCTAATAACCCCCCATGGCCAAATTTCCAAAATCGGGCATTCCAGCTTTGGAGGAAGCGGGAGAAAAACCAAGAGATTATATTTCGCCTGAAGCAAAGTATAATCTGACGGTGAAAAAAACTCCCTGGAATACCTTAGTTGTTTAATCCAGTCATGGGAAACCGAGCCACTCAAACCCTACTAGCACACTTTGATACAAACCCCCATGGGGCCATGGTCATGTCGACTCAAAAACAAAACCGGCTAGCCAAAACTGGCTAGACCCAAATATAATGAAACCCAGATACTCTGGAAGTGAACACTGATGTGTTCCAACACTGGCGGCTCAATAAGGTTTCAACTATTGTACAAATCAGTTGATAACATCTGGCTCCAACTGCGGGACGGACACTTGCTTGATCTAGGAGTCAAAGAAGGTGTTCGAGAATCCCAGAATATCATTTTCCTGCACAGAAAGAGAAGTGTCTTAGTTTCCCATGTACATGATAAATAATGCCAAAATGAAATATCAACTATGAAACTATTTTTTGCTTTTTCTTTTCAAATTCAAAGTACAGAAATAGAAATCTTTTCTTTTTCAACATAAATATGAACTATAGTACAAAAATACACTATGATACAGAAATGATGATACATAAAGTACAAAGATAAGAGTTTAGGGAGATCCTGAGATGGCCTCTTGGTCATCTTGTATGTTGTTCCGATAAAAGGGCTTCAAATGTTGCCCATTTATAGGAAGAGGCAATATTTCTCCTTCCATAGTGTTGAGGCCGAAAGAATTATCTCCAACTGTGCAGCGTATAATAAAGGGGCCTTTCCAAAGGCTGTCGAACTTCCCATGCTTCCCAGGTTTTTCCCTTCTTTTGTCCCATAATAGAACAGTGTCTCCTTCTTGAAAGGCTCTTGGCTTGGCTGACTTATCAAATGTGGCTTTCATATTCTCCTTTTGTCTTAACATTTTGTCCAAGGAATTTCTTCTGTTTTCATCAAGCTCGATGATTTGGTTAGCCCTATCTTCCAACTCTAACTTCTCAGAGTCATAATCGGTTAGCATTCTGAAGATGGGGATCTGCATGCTAAGAGGTAGTATTGCTGTGATGCCATAAACAAGTTCAAAGGGGGACTTTCCAGTGGAGTTTTTCTTTGTAATTCTGTCCGCCCAAAGGGCATATTTGATCTTGCTATCCCAGGATCTTTTGTTGTCACCAACAGTTTTCTTAAGGATAGTCATCAGGTTCTTGTTTGAGGATTCAGCAAGGCCATTACCTTGTGGATAATAGTCAGAAGAATGAGATAGAACAATGCCATATTTGAAACAAAAATCAGTCATTTCTGTTGAACTGAAAGCTTTGGCATTGTCAGTAGTTATCTTCAAAGGGGTGCCAAATCGAGTGATGATTTTATCTTCAATAAAATCCATAACAACCTTCTCAGTAGCTGTCTTGGTGGGAATGGCCTCCACCCATTTAGTGAAATAATCAGTTGCCGTCAGAATCCAGCAAAAACCATTGCTAGAGTTATCTTTAAATTTACCAATGAAATCCAAACCCCATTGTTGGAAAGGGGCAATGACAACAACCGGGTTGAGGGGTAAGGCGGCCAGTTTAGGCTTTCCTGTGAATAGTTGGCATCCCTGGCAAAACTTGACATGTTTGTACACATCTGAAAATATGGTGGGCCAATAGTATCCAGCTCTAAGGATTTTGTGAGCAGTTGTATTTGCTGCATAGTGTCCTCCACAAAATCCTAAGTGAAGGTCAATCAAGATCTTTTTGGAATCTTGTTCATGGACACATCTAAGGATAACCCCATCAGGGCTTCTCCAACCCAAGCCTTCTTGAGTAAGACAATACCTAGCAGCTTTTAGTCTTAATGCCCTTCGTCTGTGTCCTTTAAGGTGATCAGGGCAAGTCAGATGCAAGAGGAAGTATATAACATCAGAATACCAATGGATATCTAACTCCCGCAAGGCAGGTGTCATTCGTGGACAATCAGGTTGATTTGTACAGTTTATGTTAATGGCTTCCTCATTCTTCTGGGTCAACATTTTGGCTAGGCCCTGTCCTTTGATAAGTTTGGTAGGTTTTATTTCCAAGTCATATTCCTGGATCTTGGAGACCCATGTGCCTCTTGTTCCTAAGCAATCCTGTTGGGATAGGATGTCTTTTACTGCAGCATGGGGGACATAACCTATAACTTTGTTGTAACCAATGTATGTTCTGAAATGTTTTAAAGATTTGACCAAAGCATAGGCCTGTTTTTCCATTATTGTATACTTTAATTCTGAATTTTGTAAAGCCCTGCTCATGAATGCAATTGGTTGCTCGAACCCTTCGAAGTTCTTTTGGAGCAAAACCCCAGCTATAGTATCCTCAGAAGCAAAAGAGAAAATCATGAAATCTTTGGCATAATCCGGACTAACCAACACAGGTGACCTAGTAATGGCATCTTTAATAGTGTTGAAGGCTTCTTTTCCATCATCAGTCCACACAAACTTAGCATCTTTTTTAAGCAACCGCTGCATGGGTTTCATCAACTCTGCAAGGTTTGGAATAAACCTTCTGATAAAATTTATGTGTCCATTGAAAGATTGAAGACCCTTCACATTTTTTGGGAGAGGTATTTTCTTGATGGCTTCAACTCTTTCAGGGTCAATCTTGACCCCGTCCTTGTTTATGATATGCCCTAAGAGTTTTCCCTCTTCAATACCTAACACAGATTTTGCCGGATTTAGGGAAATGCCATATTCTCTGCACCGTTCAAAAACTTTTCTCAAGTGATCAACATGGCTGGATCTTTCCTTTGAAAAGACGGTTAAATCATCCTGGTATATTTCGATGATTTTTCCTATTAATTCCTTGAAAGCATAATCCATGGCCCTTTGGAAAGTGGCTCCTGCATTTGTAAGGCCAAAGGGCATTCTCAGATACTCAAAGGTTCCCCAAGGTGTTGTAAAGGCAGTTTTATGTTTATCCTCTGGGTTGATGACAACCTGGTTGTATCCTGAAAATCCATCAAGCATGGACATCATATTAGATCCAGTGACCCGTTGGAGGAGGGTCTCCATGTTGGGAAGTTGATAATTGTCTTTCTGGCACGCCATGGTTAGGTTTCTGAAGTCTATGCATATTCTGATACTTCCATTCTTCTTTCTTACAACAACTAGGTTGGAACACCATGAAGTGTGTCGGGTAGGAGGTATAATGCATGCTGCTAACATCTTTTCTAGCTCTCTTTTGATAATAGGGGCCAACTTAGGATTTATTTGCCTTAGTTTCTGACGAAAAGGCTTAGCATTTTGCATTTCCAGTTTAAGGGGAATGGTATGTTGGAATACATCTTCCCTATAGGCCTTCAACTCGTCATAAGTAAAAGCAAATATATCTCTAAACTCTCTGACAAGATTTATTAGTGCATTTCTTTCTTTTTCTGACGTTCCTTTTCCAATTTTTATGATTTTTGGATCTGTTTCTGTTCCGATGTTAACCTCAATGTAATCCCCTGGCTTCATTTGGTCAATGCTGTTCTTCTTCCCATCATGCCTATCAAAGATGTTCTCTAACTTAGTGAAACCACGTGAAATTGGGTTCATGGGCTGGCTTTCATCTTTATACTGCGTGCCTTCTTCTTGTTCATTAACATTGAAATTGGCAAACTCATCTAAGTTATTTATGAATCTTAGAATTTGTTCATCATCTTTGAAAACCTGCCAATGGTTCATGTTGTCTGGGACAGATGGCCTATAATTTACTTCGAGGGTACAGTCTCCTTTCAACATTTCTTCTGACGGCTGGAGGGTAGATGCTGCAATGGCTAACCTATCCGCCATACTGTTTTCCTCCCTATGGACTGCTTGTATGTTTAGAGCATCAAAGTATTCCATGGTGTCCCATACCGCATTTCTATATCTCTTAAGCCTTTTGCAATGGCACGCAAAGTTCCCCTTGATCTGTTGTACCACTAAATCAGAGTCTCCCTTAATACTAAGCATTTTGATCTTCATGTCTTTAGCAATTTCTATGCCTAGTAAGAGTGCTTCATACTCCGCAACATTGTTGGTAGCTTCAAACTCGAGTCTAAAAGCAAAGTAAAAGACTTTATCCTCAGGTGATATTAGGACTATACCAGCACCTTTGCCAGATTTAGAAAAGGCACCATCAAAAGTCATTTTCCACAATCCCTCAACCTTTTTGTCTTTCATTTCTCTATGAACAGGATCTAAGAAGGTGGAATTGATTTGAATATCTCCCATCTCACCGACATGGCAGACAAACTCATTTGAAGGTCTATCAGGATTTTCCAAATGGTATCTCCTTTCCTTTTCAGTGTGTAACTTTACAAGTGAGTCCTCAGAAGCAGGAACTGTTGCATAAGACCAATCCATCTGTATAGAACCACCCAAGGTTGCACCCCACTTTCTAGAAAGCAACATACCCCATCTATCCGGTACATCTATGACAAGGATATCCATGGAAATATGGATATCCGGGTATTTGGCCAACCTTACAGGAACATTCTCTATCATCCCTTCAACCTTGACGGGTCTAGAATCCATGGCACATACATTCTGGTAGGGCCTGGTGGTTCTTAAGTTGAGTTGTTGCATAACCCTTTTGGTCATTAAGTTCGCACCGGATCCTGAATCCAGCATACAATTGTGTAGAAGAAGGTCACCTATCATCAATGATATGTAGAAAGGAGGGTGAGCTTCTCTTCTTGTATCCCTAGTATGCAAGATTATAGGAGGGTCCTCAGGAGTTGGTTCATAGCTGGTTGAAGGTTCTTCCACATTGTCCGAAAAAGTGACCTTCTTAGGAGTCTGAGGAGTGAGAGAAGTGGGTGGACTAGGCTTGGTAATACACGCAGGAATAGGTGCTTCTAAAGGCTTGGTGATACATGCAGGGATAGGTGCCTCTAATGTTTTCAACAATCTTTCCTTTTGACCAGGAATCTTATAGAGTTCATTTATGGGTATGGGTATCTTAGTAGTATTGAACCAATTATTCCAATCAAAATTTAACTTGCTAGAATCTGTTGAATCATTTGGAATAATTACCTTGGGAGGTTGTATAGCAGGTGCAGGATTTGATCTTCTTTGGTATCCGACCCCTTTAAATCTTTGCATATTTTGTAGCTGTTCATTTGATGGTCTTCCTCCAAAGTTTTTTGTCATATTGTCTGGTTCATTCTCAACATGTTTCCAGTTTTCTTTGGGAATATTGCGGATGTCACCTACAGCATTTATGTATTCAGGCTCGCTTGATGTTGGATTACTGGTACCCTCCCCTTCAGGATAACCATGCTCTTGTACATAGTTCGCAAAATAGCAAGCGAATTCCTCATGGAAATCCTTGCAAGCTCTGCAAAATGGGATGTATACCTCATTTGCGTTGGCAGCCTCTATCTGAGTGGGAGGCCTCTTTTCATTTTCGTGAGCTTTCTTTTGCCAGTTATTTTTGGGAGGGTAATTTCTCTGACCAGGTTGAGTTTGTTGAACTTGTTGAACTCGTTGGACCTGTGCCCTTTCCATGTTTATTATTTTGTTTTGAACTTCCTTCATTTGGGCCACATGTTTCTGCTCAGCTCTTTCCATTCTTTCACACATGTCCATCATCTTTTTCTCATATGATTCTTTCAAAGCATCCAAAGGATCTTTACCTTTAGGCTCAGTTGTTTTCAAAGGAGTTTGGGCTCTTGAATAACCGGGTAGGTTTGACTTCCCAGATGACTGCATGTTCCTATCAATCTTAGTTGCCATCGTTTGCGCTTCCAACAAAGTAGTGGGTTCTTTATCCCTAAGTTGATACTGCATCTCTCCACTTAAAGCTTCAATGTAGTAAACCAGTATAGTATGTGGAGTTGGCTTGTAGTCTGTAGGGATTGCATTGTATAAATCCATGAACTTTTTGTTGAAATCTTCCATGGTTTCCATTTCACTTCTCTTGATGTTTGTTAGAGCAGCAAGTTGATGACGTGGCTCTTTTTTCTCACCAAACTTGTTGGTGAAAGCAGTTGAGAACTCAGCTAAGGTGGCAAAGGAGTTGGCTGGCAAGCCGATGAACCAGTCACCAGCAGCCCCATCTAAGGACAAGGCAAACAACTTCATGTATACATCCTCATGTCTGTGAGCAGCATCCCTGACATATCCACCCTTTACTTTTGAGAAAGCAATAAGGTGATGTGCGGCAGTAACAGTATCAGTGCCGGTAAAGGTTGGAAGTTTGTCAATGGCTTTATCTGGAAGATCATGTGGTTGACCTGCAATCTGAGTAATGTTGAGGGGGGCAAAAAAATCACCCATTGTATCGGAAAAACAATTATTACTGTTTTGAAAATTTTCAAAATTATTTTCTTGAAAGAGACTATGGATGTCAGAAATAGACTGAGACCTAAGTTCTTCAAGGATTTTACGAGAAGCAAGCTTGTTTAGTCTCCTCCTATAAACCTTTTCAGGTTCTGGGATAAAACTAAGCAAGCCTTCAGAGTTTCTTCTGGTTGAATACCTTGAGGTGTTAATCGACAGTGGAGTCGCCAGGTGGTTTCAAGTCTAAATTCTGAGAGTGATTGAACTAAAAAACTACCAAAAAGAAAAAAGGGGGAGTGGAGTCGCCAGACAGATTTGAGAATCTATCAAAAGGTAAACAAACTAGAAAAAACTAAGGTCGTCCAAGAACAAAAAGATTTGTCCCCGGCAGCGGCGCCAAAGATGTTGTCCGCCAATATGCACACCAGCAGCGGAAATCTTTCGAAAGCTGTCTCTTCACTTCAAGTGAGAGAGGTGTGGCCTTGGGGGCAAGCAATGAGCCAGGTACTGTCACCTGAATCCCAGCTCCTCCGTTTAGGCAAACTCCTAACGAAGCCAAGGGGGGTAGTCCCTAAAAGAGAGTTTCACTAAGGCTCTTGTATTTATAGTGTTTTTAGGTGTTGTGATGCGGATGGGTGTTGTTTAGGAGTTTTTGTGAAATGAGAGACAAACAACTTAAAATAAAACACAAGATAAGATGCAATCCACGTTGCGAAACAGTATATAAAGACTTGAGATAATTAAGAAAGCATCCACAGATAAAAATTAAATGACAAAAGGACCAATGCCTTATCCAATGGGTAACGGAGTCAAAATAATAAATGTAGTGCTGGGGGATGCTGAAAAGTAAGTCTTGATAGTAGCTGTTCGTGAGATCGTTGTGCAAATTATCTTGGTAAATTTCAAAGTTTTAGTTGTCTTGATTATTAGGGCTAAGACCAAAGGTATCAAAAAGATGGTAGAACCTTACCCAAGAAAGATACTGGCAACCCTGAATGACCTGTCGGAAGCACCCAGATTCGATAAGGATTGGTGTCCAATGTTTGAACCGCCCCTGAGTCTGACAGTGGGAATCCGGCGTCACCCCTCGTGGGAAGAACAGTATTTTGCCTTGGTTGAGGTTATGGGTAAAAATTTTAATTAAGTTTATCGATCGTTATTATCAAGTCTTCCACCTTTCTGAGTACTAGCCCAACCGTTTCCGGTTGGCAGAGCATACGGGTGTAGGACAAACCAAGATAAATTAATTAGGGGTGTGTGAGTGGAAAATTTTATTATTAAAAGAACCTTGTTCAACTCTCCGACAGAGAGCGCTCTTGACTCGGTCTTATGACCACAGTTCAAGAGACTTGCTAAAATTAAAATGCCTAATGCAGGGATGATGCAAGACTAAAATGCCCTCCGATAGAGGGTGCTCTTGACTTGGATTTGGCCAAGTTCAAGAGACTTTGGTTTATTTTAAGGAAGCAAAAGTATTTGTGTTGTGAAAGCAGTAAAATAACTTTAAAAGATGAAACCACTTGATAAACTTGAAAGATATAACTTAACGCTTAACACGAAATACTTGCGAGATAAATAAATTTAGTGTTCTACCACACAAACTTTAATCTACTAGGTGGGATTGATCTCCGAACAAGATCAACCACTAGAAACCACCAATCCTGGAAACCTTCCAGCTAGCTGGATGTCCACAAGAAGTTGATGGGGGAGCGAGAAGCTACCACAAAACTATGTGGCCTTTGGGATACGATCCCAAAGTTAGCTATTCTCTGGTCAAGGATTGGAAGAGAAACAATATAATGATAAAAATTAAACTAAGCTACCCAAGAATCTCTTTCAGGTTCAAGACCCTACTCGGGAAAGCATGGGGGTAAGTAAAATATAGAAGATAAATAAACAAGGTACTCAGCAAAATAGAAACTAATCTAAGAACATAGAAAAATAAACCAAGTTAAACCACACCACAAGACCCAACACTCTTCCCCAAATGGGGAAGAAGACCAAAAAGTGGAACCCCCTCCACTTGAAACCTTTTATTAAGCAGTTACAAATGCCTTGGGTTTAAAACCTTGCAAGGTCTTTTGAAAATGGAAATACTTGAAAAATATTGAAGAAGAAGCAAGTTTTGCTTGCTATTACAAAAGGATAAGTATCTCAAAGTTAAGTCATCCTCATGGATCCTTCACTTTGTTTTGAGTTGATTCTTCGTTTCAAGATCTTTCTCAAATATCTCTTCCTCAAATGATCTACACAAGTCCCAAAGATCTAAGCAAGGCACCCGTTAACTGTTAGCAAAATACAAAGCCAAAACTTGCAACTATATAAGCCTAAATTTGGAATTTTAACTCTAAAATGTGGAATGCATAAAAATTTATCATAAAATGTTAACTATGGTGAAACGGACCAGCGAACAAAAGTTGCTCTAAATATGCTAAAAATGAGATCTAAGACTTAAAATTTTGAAATATTTTTACGCAAAATATTCTATCTTTCGAAATGAAACTATAAAACTAGGAAAGATGACTCAAAATGCAAGCCTAAACTAAATAAAATGGGATCCACAATGAGATTTAAACTTATAAAATGAAATGCAAGTAATACTAACTATGCAAATGCAAGTATAATGGTCTGACAAATGCCTAAAGACTAACACTAAAATATAACAAGCTTATGCAAAAAGACAAATGCTAACGTTTTAACAATTTTTGTGTTTATGGTGGATTTTAGGGCACTTGGGAAGATGGGCGAGAAGGGGGAAAAAAGGCAAATCTAAAGGCAAAGATGGAGAGGCAAAGGGAAGGCTAAGTAGGACAAAACGAAAGCAAAGAGGGAGAAGTAAGAGGATGGACGAGAGGAGCTAAAGGAGGGCAAAACGAAAGCTAGGAGTGAAGGGCGAATGGGAAATGAGGGGTAGGACGAAACTAGGAGAAAAGAAAACCAAGGAGAAGTAGATCTGGGGCAAGGACTTCAAGTGGAACACTTGGGGTAGTAGAACATCGCCTTGGAAATCCTCCGGTTAACCGGTGATACGCCGACAGCGAATGTTGAAGAGAGCACAAGGGAGCAAATCCCAAGTTATTCCCCAAGGTTGAAGGAACTTCAACCTTATGGATTTCTAAACTATGGCTTGAAGACAAGGCAATCTTGGATCAAGGCTAGAGGGGCTAGAAGTGGCTTAGCATGCAAATATAAAACTTTCAAAGAGCAAATGAGAAGGCTTGAAGAAATGAAAGCCCAAAGTAACCAATAAACAATGTTTTGAATATGAGAGATGGATTTTTTGAAATCAAACCCCTTTATGCCACCATCTTGGTGTTGTGAGATCGACTTTGGGAGATCCTGCAATGTATGAATGTTAATGGAAAGATTTGTTCTTTGAAAAGATGGAGGAGACAACCTAGTTCCAACTCCTCTTCATAAACTTTTTAGATCTGCAAAATGTATCACTTACAAACAAGATTGATCAAATATAGTATGCCAAGTTGAATGGGATAAGAAGAGTGTTAGTATTTTCGACTACAATCCACTACTTCCCAATCACAAACAACCCAACATCAATGGACAAATTGAACCCAAATGCCCACCCTATGGACTTGGAAAAGTCTTCTAAGCTTAAATAATTTGATCAAAACTTGGAACATGTAAGTAAAAAAACATAACACAATATCACCTTGATTTAATTTGAAGCACCTTCCATGAACAAGATCAACACACCATATGGACCTCCAAAGCCACTTTATTTCAATTAGCAAATGCTATAACACATATACAATTTTGGCAGAGTAAGTTTGCCTCAAGTTCTCCATGAGATAACAACCCAAATGGGCCTCTCTTTATACTAAAACTAAGTGCCAAAACCCTAGGTCGAATTGGTGGTGAGCATGAGGTCGAATTCCAATCAATCAAAGGCTTGGCACAAGCTAAAGTCGAGTTTGAGGTTGGTGGGAAAAGACATGTGGCAAACTCGACTTGGTAGATGGCATGGGAAGTACTATCAACGAATGGGCCAGCTACAACAAGGAAGGGCGTGAAGGTAATGGAAGGTGCGAGTTAGAGGACGTAGAGACAAGTGTAAAATGGTAGGTGTAACTCGCATGGTAGAAGGAGCCAAGTGTAACGTGGTAGGTGTAACTCGAATGGTAGAAGGAGCCAAGTGTAACGTGGTAGGTGTAACTCGAATGGCAAGAGCATGGGATGTATCACAACCAATATGCAATGTCCAACAAGGCTAAACTCGAGCTTAAATGAGGTTGACGTGGGGGTTTATGGGATATGCGAATTGCTTGAGGTAGGAACACGTGGTCCTAGGTTGGTAAAACTCGAGCTATGAAGGGAGCCAATTAATGGTGGGTGTGGTGAGTCATGAGGGCGCCCACCTTATCATTAATACAAAACCACCAATCCATTTATCAGCTGACACTTCATCAAATCGAAAGTTGCATGTGGAGGGCGAATTTACTAGAGGAGATTCTTTGCTGGTGACTGGGTGAGTGACTGGATGGGCTTGGATTTGATTGGAATCTTCCTTAATGCTCATTGCCATGTCATTTAGCCCTTTCTTTTAATCAAATTGATTAATTTTGGAGAGATTTGGATTATCTCCAAAATTATCAATTTTATTATTTTAATTAATAATTTCTCTGTAAATGACTTTTCAGAGAAAATATTAATTACGGGGCGGAATTGACATCCGAAAGTTGGGTTTAGCTGCTCCATGGGTCATGTGTGATTTTTGGCTTATGAAACGAGCCATCAAACACTGAAAACGGACCCCGGATGACTGACATATTACAGACTCAAATTTCTCTATTTAAACTATAGAGAAATTTAATTAAAATTTAAAAATAATTAAAAAATTAAAAACCCCAATTTCGACGCGTCCGGTAAAATTTTTTCGAAATTTTTTCTGGGGGTCCTAGAGACCTAGGACATGACCAGAACCTATTCTAATAGTGTCTAGTAGGTTTATACTTTATAGTTGGACCCTAATAACCCCCCATGGCCAAATTTCCAAAATCGGGCATTCCAGCTTTGGAGGAAGCGGGAGAAAAACCAAGAGATTATATTTCGCCTGAAGCAAAGTATAATCTGACGGTGAAAAAAACTCCCTGGAATACCTTAGTTGTTTAATCCACTCATGGGAAACCAAGCCACTCAAACCCTACTAGCACACTTTGATACAAACCCCCATGGGGCCATGGTCATGTCGACTCAAAAACAAAACCGGCTAGCCAAAACTGGCTAGACCCAAATATAATGAAACCCAGATACTCTGGAAGTGAACACTGATGTGTTCCAACACTGGCGGCTCAATAAGGTTTCAACTATTGTACAAATCAGTTGATAACACCTCACAAATGGGTAGAGTGCTTGGAAAGTTTCCAGTAGACTCTAGACAAACATCCTTTATTTCAATTATTTTTCCAGCTTTTGCAACATTTAACATTTAGCATTTAACTTTTATCTATCTTTCACTAGCCAGCCTCCAAGGGCAGGTGCCCTGAATAGCCTTGTGGGTCTCAGATAATGACTCGGTCTTGCTGTAAATTTCCTCAAAACCCACTTTTGAGTCACAGTATGCAAGTTTTTTTTATTCAAACTCCAAATTAATTACTGTTAACCAGAAATGGATTTCTTCACAATTATTGCAGCAGAAAGTAAATACTAAGAGAAATAGATCAACAATCACATCAACAGAGACACCAATATTTTTGGGTATGAAAACCCCTGGAAAAACCCAAGATGGGAAAACTGGTGCAGCAGTCTGAGAAGATATTTTTATTAGCAAGATATAGAACAGTACAATCCAGAAATCGATTTTACCCAACCTGGCAAAATCGTACAACCGAAACACACAGATAAACCCCAACAAGATCGTATGGCCCCCTTGCGTCAGCGTTTACGGCCCTTGCGTCAGCGTGTATGGCCCCTGCGTCAGCGTACGATCTCCCTCGTCAGCATACGGCCTCCCTGCGTCACCCGTACGACCTCTGCGTCACCTGTACGACCGACCCTGCGTCAGCGTGTACGACCCTCTACATAAGCTTGTACGACCTCCTTGCAAACTTGTATGACCTCTTCGGTTTGCCTATGTTGCCTTGTCAATCTCCGGATAGAAGTTCTTCAGTCTCACCCTCTACAAAATTCTCCTGCAAACTTTCTTTCTCACTCTTTGGTTGAAAGCTATGAGCAAGAAATCTTTCTTTGGCAATGAGTGTGTCAAAGCAATTGTCTATGTGTATCCTCTCCACCAAATCGATCTTCCTTTTAACTCAATGGCGAAGCGAAAAACCCTAACTTCCCACTATGGATCAATGAATGAGATCCTCTGGTGAGATCAATGGCCAAGATTAGATTAGCCATCACTTAAATTATTTTCACTTTAACTTAATAAAAGGTAACTCCATTAAGTCAATTAATAATTAGATCACATAATGCACTTTTCCTAAGTCTAAACTTTGGATAAAGGCATTAATCCATTTGGATTCCTATTTTATGTCTTCTAACATCCAAGGACACATGCAAATGTTAGAAGACCTTCCTTTTGCCACTTTCTAACATTCCCTCTCAACGAGGAAGGGATTCGGTAGCAAACCCAACTTGTATCTGAACTTCAGAAACTTGTGCCTGCAAAGTGCCTTGGTGAATATGTCCGCCACCTGCTCATCTGTTTGAATGTACTCCACTTGAATGGTTCCTCTCTGTACACAGTCTCGCAGGAAGTGATACCGGATGTCTATGTGTTTGCTCCGGTTATGGAACATTGGATTCTCAAATAGGTTAATGCCACTCTGATTGTCACAACGAACCACCGTAGTCTCCAAGTCACACTCAAATAACCCTAAGAGCAACTTTCTCAGCCACATCCCCTCACATGCTGCGATACTGGCTGCCATGTACTCGACCTCTGTCGAGCTTAATGCAACTGATTTATGCTTCCTGCTGAAGCAAGAGACAACCCTTGACCCAATGCTGAAGCAACAACCTGAAGTGCTCTTCCTGTCTTCTACAGATCCTGCCCAGTTAGCATTTGTGAAGCCTGCTAACTGTATACTCCCACTGCGCTCATAAACCAATCCATATTCTATTGTACCTTTGATGTAGCGAAGCACATGCTTCGCAGCTCTCCAATGCACTCTCCGAGGGTCCACCATGAACTGACTCAAAGAGTTGACTGCAAAGCTAATGTCTGGTCGTGTGTTGACCAGATACATAAGTGACCCGATAAGCTAGCGATACAATGTAGGATCAAACTCCTTTGAACTCGATACATCAATCTTCCTCCAGTTGGTAACTAGAGGCGTGGACATGGGTCTACAGTCCTCCATCCTGAATCTCCTCAAGATCTCCACTGCATACTTCCCCTGGCCAATGAAGAAGCACCCATCTCTCTGCCAAACCTCTAGACCTAGGAAGTAATGCATCAACCCAAGGTCTTTCATCTCAAACTCTACTGCAAGATTGGACTTGCAGTCCTCGATCAACCTCTCATCTTCTATAAGAAAGAGATCATCTACATATAATACCAGTATGAGAGTACCTCACTTGATAAAAAGTACAGGTTGTGGTCTGCCTCACTCCGCTGGAATCCCATCTCCCGGAGATAGCTATCGATCCTTGAGTACCATGCTCGAGGTGCCTGCTTGAGCCCATAAAGAGCTCTCTGCAACCTGCATACATGCGACTCCCTGCTCTCCAATTCGAACCCCTCTGGTTGCTCAATAAATACCTCCTCCTTTATAACTTCGTTGAGGAAGGCAGTCTTTACGTCCATTTGATGAACTCGCCAACCCATCTCTACTGCCAATGAGAGAATAGTCCGAATAGAAGAGTATTTGGCGACAGGGGGGAAGGTCTCCTCATAGTCAATACCTTTCTTCTGCGAAAATCCCTTTGCCATGAAGCGCGCCTTATGCTTCTCCACACTTCCGTCTGCTGCATGCTTTACTTTGTAGATCCACCTGGATCCGACCACCCGTTTTCCTTCTGGCCTCGGCACAACCTCCCACACTTGGTTTTTCATGATGGAGTCATACTCCTCAACCATGGCCTCTTGCCACACATCATGTTGTGCAGCCTCCTCAAAACTGGAAGGCTCGGAGTTAATCAACTTTGTCATCAGTGCCATATAGCTAAGTCTATCTAGTGGTTTGCTTCGCCTCATGGAGCTCTGTGAAAGAGTCACTTGCCTGGAATCCTGAACTGTGGACCTGTACCACTTAGGCCGTGGCCTAGTGTCTACCTGCTGCGGCTGCTGGATATCCTACTGCTGCTGCGGCTCATCCTCCAAGTCGATGACCAAATGATCCTGTCCACCTGACTCCCTCTGACTATCAGAACCTGTGCCCTGTGTCTGTACCTTTACCTGTGGCTCCTCCAACTTGACTCCCGAGTCCTGTGCTGGTTGCTCTTGTGCTGGTAAGTCCATAGATCTTCGTAAGGCTCTGTCCTCATCAAACTGGACATCCTTGCTCACAATGATCCTCCTGCGAGCCGAAATATATACCCTGTATGCCTTAGAGGTCTCGCTGTAACCAACTAGTAGCCCCTTCTCACCAGAAGGGTCCAACTTCTTCCTAGTGTCAGCATGGATGTGACAATAACAGACACTGCCAAATATGCGTAGATGACTCACATCTGGTCTAGTGCCTGTGAAAACCTCCTGAGGTGTTTTCTTCCCTAAAGCTGTGTGGGGACACCTGTTCTAGATGTATACTGCAATCCAAAATGCCTCAGCCCATAGGAATAGTGGCAATCCCTGATCAAACAACATGTCCTTGGTTGCACCAACTAGTGTCCTGCTCTTCCCCTCCGCCACTCCATTCCGCTGTGGGGTGTGAGGAACAGTATGCTCCTTCTTGATCCCCTCTGATGAAAAAAACTCCAAGAACTCCTTGGAGGTGTACTCACCCACATTGTCTATCCTCAATATCTGAATCCTCCTTCCTGTCTGGTTTTCCACGAGAGTCTTGAACTCCCGAAATCGCTCGAAGACCTCTGACTTGGCCTTCAGGAAATAGATCCAGGTCTTCTTGGAATAGTCATCAATGAATGTGACGCAATAACTTTAGCCCCTAAAAGAATGGATGCTCATAGGTCTGTGACGCAATAACTTTAGCCCCTAAAAGAATGGACGCTCATAGGTCCGCAAACATTCGAATGCACCAAGTCCAAGGTCCCCTTAGACTTGTGCTCACTCTGTGGGAAAGGCCTCCTGATGTTCTTCCCCAACGCACAACCCTTGCAGTGGTTATGCTTCTCCTCCTGTACATGAGGAAATCCAATCACTACCTGTCTCAAATGCCTCAATGCTCCATGGTGTAAGTGTGGCATCGTCCTATGCCACAACTCACTCTGACTGCTGTTGCTACTGACTAGAGCCTTTGCAGGCTCGAAGTGTAGTCTGTACACCTTCCCGCTCTGGACCCAATCATCCGATCCAACTTCTAATCTGACCCCTTTGGCCTGATATACACTTTCCTATCTCGGAAAGTCACCAAAAAACCCTTGTCCTCCAGGGTGGAAACGGATATGAGGTTCTTTGTCAAACCTAGAACATATAATACATCAGCAAAACTGAGGGGTTTACCAGACTCCCTAGGAAATGAAATAGTACCAACTCCCTGCGCTCGATACCGCGCATCATCTCCCAACTCAATGTGGAGATTTACTCCACCCTCTTGCAAGCTCTTGAAGAATGCTTTATGTCCCGTCATATGACAAGATGCTCCGCTATCAACATACCAGATGCTGCTGTTTATGGAGCTTGCTGTGCAAGCTATCAAGCAAAAGTCCTCATCAAAACTCTTGCTGAACTTGCCCACCTCTGCAAAACCTGCCATCTGTGTGTTGTTCTTCTTCTTCCTGTCTGGGCACTGGGAGGCAAAGTGTCCATGCTTGTGGCAAATGAAACACTTGACCTTTGACATGTCAATGTTCTTCTTACTACCCTTCTTCTTTGCCTTGCTCTTGCCTGCTAGGGCTAGAGCCTCTTCATCCACGATGTGTGGGGCACCGCTGGATGACCCTGAACCTTGACCCATGCGGATCTCCTCCTGCACAAAGTTGTCCCACAATCTCTGCCAGTCAGGGAGCTTCTCCCTAGCCACCACGCCTTTGACAAAGACGTCCTATGGCTTATAAAAGCCATTGAGGGCTATCCGGACTAGCTCCTCATCTTCAGTCTTAGAGTCCACTACTCCAAGTTCATCCCTGATCTGTGTGAGCCTTATGAAATAAGGCACCACTCCTTCTCCCTTGGCATCTTGATACTATGTAGCCTCTCCTGTAGAACCATCTTCCAGTTTTCGTTCTTACTTTGGTAAAGGCTTTCCAAAGCCTTCCACATTTCCAATGCGGTCTTCTTCTCGGAAAGGTGAGGGACTATGTGATCCTTCACCCCATCCAAGATAATCATCATGGCCCTAGAATCTACCTTCTTCCACTTTGCCAACTCTGCCGGATTGGTGGACACAACCTTCTGATCGTTAATGTGCTCCTCTGCATCACTAACATCAAGGATCCTCGTGATCCTCTCTTTCCATGTAGGAAAGTTTTGAGCCCCATGGAGTCTATCCTCGACTCTCAACTGTACGATCATAATGAAGTGTACCTGCCAAACCCGAGAATAGATCTGCCCCTAATCTATCCAATAACTGCTGCTTTTCTCTCAGATCTGCTCAGAAGAGCTCTGATATCATGTAAATTTCCTTAAAACCCACTCTTGAGTCATGTATGCAAGTTTTTTTATTTTTATTCAAACCCCAAATTAATTACTGTTAACCACAAATGGATTTCTTCACAAATATTGCAGTGGAAAATAAATACTGAGAGAAATAGAACAACAATCACATCAATAGAGACACCACTATTTCTGGGTATGAAAACCCCCGGAAAAGCCCAAGATGGTAAAACCGGTGCAGCAGTCTAAGAAGATATTTTTATTAGCAAGATACAGAACAGTACAATCCAGAAATCGATTTTACCCAACCTGGCAAAATCTTACAACTGAAACTCACAGAGAAACCCCAACAAAATCGTATGGACCCCCTGCGTTAGCATGTACGGCCCCTGCGTCAGCGAACGGCCTCCTGCGTCAGCGTGCAACCTGCTCGCGTCACCCGTATGGCCGACCCTGCATCAGCGTGTACGACCCTCTGCGAAAAGCTTGTACGACCTCCCTGCAAAAAGCTTGTACGACCTCCCTGCAAACTTGTACGGCCTTTGTGATTTGCCTATGTCGCCTTGTCAATCTCCGAATAGAAGTTCTTCAGTCTCACCCTCTGCAAAATTCTCCTGTAAACTTTCTTTCTCACTCTCCGGTTGAAAGCTATGAGCAAGAAATCTTTCTCTGACAATGAGTGTATCAAAGCAACTGTGTGTGTTTATCCTCTCCACCAAATCGATCTTCTTTTAACTCAATGGCCAAGCGAAAAACCTAACTTCCCACTATGGATCAATGGATGAAATCCTTCGGTGAGATCAATGGCCAAGATTAGATTAGCTATCACTTAAATTATTTTCACTTTAACTTTATAAAAAGTAACTCCATTAAGTCAATTAATAATTAGATCACATAATGCACTTTTCCTAAGTCTAAACTTTGGATAAAGGCATTAATCCATTTGGCTTCCTGTTTTATGTCTTCTAGCATGCAAGGACACATGCAAATGATAGAAGACCTTCCTTGTTGCGACTTTCTAACACTTACCACCATTGCCCTCCACCGTCCATAGGTGCGATGGAGTTACCACCCTGTTTCCCTATAGGGGCAAATGGCCTTACATCATACAAATGATGAGTGCTCATCCCTTGGCCACTGACTAGCTACGGAAGATTTATTAGCTTTGTTTTATTAGTGTTTAAAACACTTTATTTATAGCTGACTTTGCATTCGTTTAGATATATAGCATTTATGCGTTCTGATGCCTTTTAGGGAGTACTTGCTTTTGAGGACTAAAAGAAGACATTCCGGTGAAACTGGCCACACAACTGATCCACAAGGCATCATACAAGCAGACTAGAAGGGACCAGGCCACACACTACAAAGTCGAGACACAAAGTAAACATGGAGTCTATCCAACATAGAGGCGTAAGTGGGGGGGGTTTCAATCTCACTAGTCTAGGTCCAAGTCAGGGTCAAAAAGAAATAATGGAAGAGATGGATGAATGGAGAAAGGTGAAAAGGTGGTGCCATCAAAGCATGAATAAGAGTAAGTTTGTGTAAGGTAGGTAGTACCAACAAGCATATGTAATGGCCTTGCACTAGTGACTCTTTGACCACTCAAGACACAAGTTTTAGAAGTATAGCTCAAATGCCAACGTCAGTAGAGCATGCATAGTTACAGTAATTAAAATAAATCATAGAGACAACTATAATATCCATATGCAATATATACCTTTGATCAACCATATACCTGCCTCTGAATCACTTGTAACTGAATATGGGCAAAAGAATATAACCAACCAATTGCTTTGCTCATCTGTAAAATGAACCATGACCAAACCGGAATCATCTCAATGGGGTTGTTACGTGGTACCAATACCAGTGCGCATTCAGATGTCTGCCCAGGGAGAGGGTCATTATTTTTCTTCAGGGCCATGATGGGCTTATTACTAGTACTTTTTGAGAGGGGGTTATGGCCCAACCCTTTGGTCCTGTTATCACACAACTTGTAGTTGCCCCTAAAGGTGATCCTATCCAGGATGGTAGAGGTGCTAGGGAACTAAAGAGGGGACCCAAGAGGGCCTCGTTTCCCAAGAATGATTGGTTGTCATGCCAATCGAGGCACTCTTCGCTTCTTGCTATCCAATCCCTAGATAGCAAAGGGGGAGACCTTGATCTACTCTTAGAGAGAGCGATCCAAACCAAACACTAGATCAAGATATTCAATGATGAAAAGTGACGAACCCTAGATTTAAGGAAATGAGTTATTGTAGAGGCTTAGGGGATATGAGATATAAGCGTTAATTAGATTAATTACAGTAACTTGATTTTAAGGGTGAATCTAGGTAAAATATGCTAGGGTAAATGATCAAAACTAGCTGCCTTGGGAAACATGTGCTTAAAAGATGGAAAGTGGTCCCAAGGAGTAGATCTGGAAGGATAGGGGCTTCCTAGCAAGGTTTGATGATAGGTCTCACAAAATTCAAGATCACAAGCCACACATGAGACTCAAACAACCGAGAAAGAGGGCAAAGCCACACATGAGACTCAAACAACCGAGAAAGAGGGAAAAGTCAAAGAGGGCGCAATAGTTAGAGATCAGTGCCTAGGGGGTTAAGGTAGATGCAGTCTCCCAAGGGTGACGCTCTTGAGGACCCACTTGGGGCTAAATCTTAAGTGGAAAACCCAGAAATCATTCGCCCAAATTCCAAGTTATAAGAGCTAGGGAATTTTTATAAGATTTTGCAGGTTAGGGTTTGAATAAAATTGACAGATGGGTAAGTTAATGAGCCAAATACGTTCCTTGTCAGCGTACTTGGATGATGAAGATGAATGCCGGTATGACAAGGATTACTCCCGCAAAGATCAAATGAAGTCTTGGTCACTTCTATTGCTCCAACGAACTGCCCAGATCTACAAGTGCGTCCTCCTCTCTCTGCAAAACCAAGGAACAAAAATTCAATTAGCAAACAAAAATGGAGGTAGATGCAAGCTAGAAGTAAAATATAGAGAATAATTGGTACAAAGACAAAATTACTTCCTGTGTAAACCAAGATCTGACAAAAGGTAGCAGGGTGAGCCTCCCCAACCAATGCACCCCTCTCCAAATCGCCTCCTTCACCTGCAAATCGAAATAGTGGAACAAAATATGCAAGATAGCTACCAAGATCCTTCAGTGCAATGGAAAAGTAGTTTCAATCACCATATCCAAGCTTTCAACCCAAGATCACAAGAATTCTCCAAGATATTTCTTTGTATTCCAAAAGCCAAGATCCAAAAGTCTCTTTACAATGAGGGGGGTCTCTCCTTTAAATAGGAGTGAGAGACCAAAACCCTAACCACTTTTTAAATGAGTGGTGGAGATCAAAAGATATAACAATAATAATCAAGGCTAAGATGAGCCGAAAATACAATACATGGATCAAATCACAAATAGAGGGGGGCACACTCACTAAATCGCCCAAGGGGGACGTACCACATGACAAGCAACTAAGACACATGATAAAAGCACATGGTGGGGCTAGGAGGTAATCATATCCTTCACTACCATGACCCCATGGCACAATAATAAGTAATATGACCATATAACATCATCAAGTGACCATAGGACCAAATCGTGGCTCCCTCAAAGACATAATAAAATACCCAAAAAGACGAACACTGGGACGTGTGAACCCCACTGATGCCGGAATAAGTGCTAGAAGGTGTGGACATCATCATCAAAATATCCCGAACCAATCTCATGCCATTTCCTTGCCCCACTAAGCCAAATCAATTTCCTCAATGATCCATTTCTCTGTCGGAAAACCACCTCTGAAAGTACAAAAATGCCTGTAACTCACTGCCAAGTTTCCCAGACACAAATCTGACTGCACCAAAATGTCTGGAGATGGGGTAATATGGTAAAAACGACTAGCTGGACCCCCCATCTCTTCAGGAGCGCCCTAGGAGAACTTGCTAGCTCAATGCAAATGCTGGACAGGCCATTTCTGCGTGGCAAACTGTAGAAAAGTGGCAATTTGACAATATCATCACCTGTAAGTGCCTGAAACCGACAACTGAGGACACCAATGATCTCAGAATGCTCAAATCTACTACGGATGAGTACTCATACATTGTGTGACCATCAAAGGATATATCTGTAAGCTCATCTTCATCTATGCTCGGAATAATAAAAAAAATGGTCTGTAAATAATAATAATCATAAAAAATCCATCAAACCATCATCTGAAACTGCTGTCTAAGGCATGGAACCATCTAATGGACATATGTGGGCCGTAAATAATGCATCTCGAACACTGTTTGCCCAAATTCATCCTGGACTGTGTGGTTGACTTGGTCAAACTGGGTGGACCAGGTCAAGAATGATCAAAATAGTGATCCAAACCATGAATAACTGCTACTGCAAGTACAAATGGTTATGATATGCTCGTTCAATTATATCGTTATCTAGACCAAAGCATATAGTGATGTTTAACTAGCGTAAGCATGTAAATAATATAAATAAGATAGGTCTAGATCAAAGTAACCAGCTACTAAAAACATGATTTTCAAGTGTATACTCGTTTACTGACTTGAACAATTTGCTAACCATGGGTGAAGGTGGAAAAACAAAGGCTAGGCTAGGGGAAGGACTCAACAACTTCAACACTGCAATCTTTTGGATGTAGGAACCAGGGAGACCACCTAGACATATACTGGATAGAAAATAACGCGAGGAAAGGAGGTGTCTCACAAATGGGCAGAATGATGAGAATGCTTCCAATAGACTGTAGAAAAGCAACCTTTAAGCAATTTATCATTTGTCAGCTTTTTCATTTAAGATTTCACTTTTATTTCACTTTATAGATTTTCACTAGCCAGCCTCCAAGAGCAGGTGCCCTGAATAGCCTGGCAGGCCTCAGATAATGACTCGGTATGACCTCCATTGCTCGCCACCGTCCATAGGTGCGATGGAGTGACCACCCTGTTGCTCTGTAGGGGAAAACAACCTTACACCATACAAAGAGGGAGTGCGCGTCCCTAGGCCACTAACTAGCTAATATAGATATATATGGTTAGTGTTTAGCAACATTGTTTCTGTTGACTAAGCATCCCTGAGATATAGCATTTAAGATCCGATGCTCTAGTGTTTAGCAACACTGTTTGTAGGAATACTTGGTTTCGAGGACTAGAGGAGAACAATCACTGTGACTAAAGTCACACAATCCAGAGCCAAGACACAATGCAAAGTGGGAATCTATCCAACATAGAGGTCTAGGTGGGGAAAGTCCTCAAGATCTCTAGCTAAAGTGTGAGTTGGGATAAAAACAAAACTGGAAAATAACAGATGGACGAAGAGAATGACTGAAGATGCCATGGATAGCAAAGGCCCTGTTGCCGCCGGAAATTGCGCACCTAGTTAACGCAACATAAATCTATGCTACTGCTCGGTGCGCCCTTGGGGGAATTCTCGAGTGAAGGCTGTCACCTGATCTTGACTCCTTCGTTTAGGCCAACTCCTAATCAAAGCCAAGGGTGGTAGTCCCTACTGAAGGTTTCTAAGGTTATTTAGAAAGTTTCGGTGAATTAGTTATGAATGTTTTTTAGAAGTTTTGGGAACTTATGATTAAAATAGTCCAAGTTCGTTTGCAAAGTTACTACCTTATAGATATGCTTTCAACAACAAAAATGAAATGGCCACAGATAGAGATAACACAACAAGATATGATTTTTAGCAAAAAATAAATAAATGGTTGTTGTGGACCAGTGCCAAATGGAGTCAATACACAAGATAAAACAATGTTGTTGAAAGTAAATGTTTTGCAAGTGTCTCTTGGTTACTTTTAACTTATTAATGATTCGAAGTTATTTAGGGAAGAAAAAGGGAACTCCTGAGATACCGTGAGGTACAGAGGAATGTCCGGAATTTGAAGGATGGTGGCTCCTCTCGAAGACGTGTGGGATGGAATGGAGTCTCTAGGGCGGTGTTCAACACTACACCAACAAGGGTGTAGCCTAACTGTGCCCTGAGATCGCCTCCCAGTTGTTCCCGCTTCTTCTGAGAAATTTCCTCACGCAAAGTTCCATTAATTGTAGTGCCGAATTTCCACTATGTGAAGGGTAGTAGATTTTATTAGGTGAGTTGTTTAAATCAATGTTATCGGAACCTGACCGGTCATCGAACTGGCGAAGCCCAAAATGTGAACCGGACTGGAACTGGAAAAAAGCCGGGAAAAAAACCGGTTGACTAAAAAATACATAAAATATTCATATTTTGTAAAAGACATATATATTCATGTGCATACATATGAATCCAAACCATTAATACACAAATATGCAAAGTTTCTCATATATATAGCAAGTATGGGTGTAAATAACCAAAACAACACATAGTGCAATACATCTCTGAGGTTCTGAACCAAAGTACATCAACAAAGAGGCTCGAAATGGCAACCATAGTACTAATGAATAACAATAAATTGATCATAGAAGCATAGAATTTTATTTATTTATTTCTTTTTATTTATTTATTTCTTTTTATTTATTTTATTTATTTATTTTTATTTTTTATTTTTTATTTTATTTTATTTATTTTTTATTTTTTTTTTCTGTTATTTTTTAATTTCAGTTTTGTGGGTCCACTGTCCGCGGTCGTATGGCACTGTTTGGACTGGTTGGTTTGGGCCGGTTTTGACCGGTTCTGGCTGGTTCATTACTGGGCTCAGACAAAAATCCGGTTCAACCGGTTTTGGTCCCTGACCGGACCGATTACCTCTGTAAATCGGTCGGATCGGTCGGTTTTGCCGTTTCTGGTCCGGTTCCAATAACACTGGTTTAAATTAGATGTGAAGATTTACAAAATAGTTTACAACTCTTTATGATTTCCCAGAGGGCTAGGCAGAATGCCCGCAAAGGGAAAGAGCATAGAGGGCTAGGCAGAATGCCCGCAAAGGGAAAGAGCATACTTTGAGCTATAAACTAAATTTTTATTCCAGTTAAATGCTTGAAAGAATAAAGTGTTTTAAACAGAAAAGAAAGTAGTACGAAATCTATGTGTCACTTTTCTGATCATCCACCACTAATCGGAAATGCCTTTGTGTGGTGGTGAGAGCATACTTGATGGCAACGAGATTTGTGTTATTTCTAGGTTACTCTTGCAAAAAAAAAAGAAAAAAGGATGAATTAAAAGCAAAAATATTGAAGTAAAGTATACACCCTGCAAATTACAAGTGTTGTGTGTGTTGGTGTTTTGTTAGAAAAACTTATCCCACAAAAATTTTGATGCTACAAATCCCCCCACGGGGGATGGGGTGTGGGCGCTGTGTAGCCCATTTGCTCTCGTTTAAAATATTACAATGAAAGCTTTAAAGAAATGCCACTTAGTCCATTTATAGTTGGATCTAAGGGCTTACAATTGTATGGAGTAAAGTACAAGTGGATGGGGATCCACGGGAAGTGTTTTTTGCACTTTTTGATGAGTTTTAGTGAAAAATCCGCCCTCTTTTGTCACGTACTTGCTAAAAACCAGTGAGCTAAAATACTGCAAATTAGTGGTTAGATTCTTAGAACATATAAAAGTACATAAAACTACAAGATCTTATACTTTGCAAAAATATTGGAAAATTTTAAGCACTTTCAAGTATAAAATACTAGATCTAGATCTATGTATTATACGCCACTAAAGCGCAACGCATAATTCCTAAGGAAAAAAAACTGTAGAGTATCCCCTTGATAGCGAAATGTAAGGTAGGTCAAGCCTTTTACAAAAGTATCATGCTTAGACCAACTTATTACAATTCCCCCATGGGGGTCTGGACATGCAAATTTTACAAAGGGCCAAAAATTTGCCCTGATGAACTTCTGAACTCTGGCAATGAACAATGTAAGTTTTTCAAGTCTTCTGAGGTTCACAAGGAGTCCACCTAAGTGCAACTCAGTGGACAAGATCTGGCTCCAACTGTGGGACGTGTGATTGATATGATATTTAGAGCTGGAAATCATGTGAGAATCTAGAATCTTCTAGTTTCTGCATGATACCAAAAGTGTATTAATCACATGTATATAAAAATAAGCCAAATGAAACATTAAATTGCATGATAATATACAAAAATAATATACATGCTATGATACAAAACTAGTATACAAAAGTACTATACAGAAATAATGTACAAAAAAGAAAAGGTATAGGGTTTAGAAAAGCCTTGATACACAGATACCCGTTTAGGCATAAGATATTATCTCTGAAGAAATGCTTCAAGAACTGCCCATTAACTGGCAAGTTGAGCTGTTCTTCGTCCATATTGTTGAGAATGAAAGAATTGGCACTAGCCAATCATATATAATAAAAGCCCGTCTAGAGGTTGTCAAACTTCCCATGCAAGCTTGGTTTCTCTCTTCTCTTATTCTAGAGTAACACCATGTCACCCTTCTGAAAAGTTCTCAGTCTGGAAGATTTGTTGAAATTTTTCTTTATCTTGTCTTGACTTCTGATGCTTTTATCAACAACCTTCCTTCTGCTCTCATCCAACTCAACAATCTGGTTGATTCTGTTCTGGATGGCGTCCTGATCTGAACTGAAAGGTTGAAGCAGCTGATATGTTGGCAACTTAAGATGAATAGGAAATTGAACATCCATGACATATACCAACTCAAAGGGAGACTTCTCGATAGAGCTCTTCTTGGTAATGCGGTCAGCCCATAATGCAAATTTAATCTTGCTATCCCATGATTTTTTGTTATCCCCAACAATTTTCTTAATTATTGTCTTCAAGTTCTTATTTCTGGATTCAACAAGGCCATTACCTTGGGGTAATAGTTTGATGAATGGGATAAGATAATGCCATACTTGAAACAGAGTGCTGAGAACTCTGCTGAGCTGAATGCTTTGGCATTATCAATTGTTATTTTTGCGGGCACACCAAACCTTGTGATTATCTTGTCTTCAAGAAAATCCATGATCATAGTTTCGGTTGTCGCTTTGGTGGGAATTGCTTCCACCCACTTTGTGAAATAATCGGTGGCAGTAAGGATCCATGAATAACCATTGCTTGAGTTATCCTTAAACTGATCGATGAAATCAAGCCCCCACTGCTAGAAAGGGGCTTGGACTATTACTGGTTTTAAAGGAAAGGTTGCTAGGTTTTGTTTTCCGACAAAAAATTGACATTCTTGACAATCCCTAACATACTTATGCACATCTGAAAAAATTCTTGGCCAGTAATAGCCTGCTCGGAGGATTTTGTGGGCTGTAGTTCTAGCTGCATAGTGACCACCACAAAATTTCGAGTGAAAGTCAACCAAGAGTTTTTTGGACTCTGGTTCATCGAGACACCTAAGTATCAATCCATCTGGGTTTCTCCAGCCCAGTCCATCTTGGGTGATGCAATACTTAGTAGCCCTCAACCTCATTGCTCGTCCCTTATGTCCTATTAGGTGGTTTGGGCATTTGAGGTTGGTTAAGAAGAAAATGATATCTGTATACTATTCACTCTACTCTAAACGTTGAAGCTCTGCTGACCTGACCTGTTCTGACAAACCGTTCTGACACACCATTCCCAAGGCTTCCTCATTCCCTTGAGTTAACATCTTTGCAAGGACTTGTCCCTTAATGAGTTTAGTGGATCTAATTTCCAAGTCATATTCCTGGATTTTTGACACCCACTTCCCTCTTATCCCTAAGCAATCTTGCTGGGATAATATGTCTTTTACTGCTGCATGTGGCACATAACCAATTATCTTAGAATAGTCGACATACGTTCTGAAATGTTTAAGGGATTTTACTAGTGCATAGGCTTGCTTTTCCATTAGGGTATATTTTAACTCAGAGTTTTGTAGTGCTCTACTCATGAATGCGATGGGTTGCTCAAAACCTTCATTGTTCTTTTGTAGCAACACCCCCGCAATCGTGTCCTCTGATGCAAATGAGAAAATATGGAAATCTTTTGAATAATCAGGGCTAACCAAAACCGGTGCTTTAGCTATGCTGTCCTTGATGCATTTAAATGCATCTCTACCTTCATCCCTCCATGTAAACTTAGCATCTTTCTTTAAAAGTTTCTGTAATGGTTTCATTAATTATGCTAAGTTTGAGATAAACCTCCTTATGAAGTTAATCTGACCATTAAATGACTGGAGGGCTTTTAAATCTTTAGGAAAAGGTACCCTCTTTATGGCCTCTACTCTTTCAGGGTCCACTTTTACTCGATCTTTAGTTATTATGTGGCCTAACAGTTTGCCTTCATCAATACCTAGTACTGATTTAGCTAGGTTGAGTGATATGCCAAATTTTCGACACTTCTCGAAAACTTGTTTTAAGTGTTTAACATGATCTATCCTTTCCTTGGAAAAGACAGTCAAGTCATCCTGATATATTTCAATTATTTTCCCAACTAGCTCTTTAAAAGCGTAATCCATAACACGCTGAAAAGTGGCTCCCGCATTCGTTAAACCGAAAGGCACTCTGATGTATTCAAAAGTACCCCATGGGGTTGTGAATGTAGTCTTATTTTGATCCTCCTTGTTAATTAGCACTTGGTTATATCCAGAGAATTCGTCCAACATGGACATTATGCCCGAACCTGTTACTCTCTGGAGAAGAGTTTCCATGTTCGGCAATGGGTAGTTGTCTTTGAGGTAGGATGTATTTAGATTTCTGAAATCAATGCAAATTCTGATTGAACCTTTCTTCTTTCTAACTACCAACAAATTGAGCACCAAGTCAAATGCCTTGTTGGTTGGATGCTTCCTACTGCCAACATCTTTTCTAATTCCTTCTTGACTATTGTTGCCATCTTTGGATTTATTTGTCTAATTTTTTGTTGGAATGGCTTAACTTCTTTTAATTCTTGTTTTAATGGGATGGTAAGCTGGAATACATCATCCCGGTAGGCCTTAAGTTCATCATATGTGAATGCAAAAACATCCCTCTACTCCCTTACCAAGTTAATTAACATATTCCGTTCTTTTTCTGAAGTTCCTTTTCCAATTTTTATTAATTTTGGGTATTTATTTGTTCCAATGTTTATTTCTATATATTCCCTCGGTTTGATCGTTTCCTTTTTATGCTTATATCTGTCCCGTCGATCAAAACCATGCTGTAATGCCACAAAGCCTCTAGGGATAGGATTGAATTGATCATCTTTTTCCTGATACTCTTTTCCTTCCTCTTGGAAGCTGACTTGAAAATCTGAAAATTCCTCTACATTGTGGATGAATCTCAAGATCTGTCATCACTCTGAAAAACCTTCCAATGGTGTACATTATCCGGAACTGATGGTCTAAAGTTTATCTCTAGTGTAGCATTTCCATTTAACAGTTCTTCTGATGGCTAAAGTGTTGATGCTGCTACTGCTAGTCTATCTGCCATGCAATTCTGATCTCTAGGAATCTCAAGAAGGTTTAATGCATCAAAGAATTCCATTGTATCTTATATTGCATTCCTATATCTTTTTAGTCTTTCACATTTGCATGCATACTTATTCTTTACTTGGAGAATTATTAAGTCTGAGTCTCCCTTTATACTTAGCAGTTTGATACCCATGTCCTTAGCAATTTCCAATCCTAGAAGTAATGCCTCATACTCGGCCACATTATTAGTTGCCTCAAATTCTAACCTATAAGCAAAGTTGAAAGTTTGCCCACTAGGTGAAGTGATGACAACACCTGCCGCTTTTCTCGCTCTAGAATGTGCTCCATCAAAGTTCATTCTCCAGATCTCGTCAACTTTCCCATCTTTGATTTGTTCTTTTACATGGGCTAGAAAGTTGGAGTAAATTCCATAGTTTCCATTATGATCAGTGTTGTATACATATTGATTTGATAAGTTTTTTGGATCTCAACATGATATTTTTTAGCTCTCTCAGTATGCAATTTAACAAGAGAATCTTTTGATGCAAGTACCGTGGCATAACTCCAATCCATTTGGATGGAGCCCCCTAGATCAACAACCCATTTTCTTGAAAGGAGCATGCCCCACTTGTTAGGTACATCAATCACTAGGATATCCATGGTGATGTGGATATCGGGGTACTTAGCCAATTTTACAGGTATATTTAGAATGATGCCAATCACATCAACTTGTCTGGAATCCATGGCACAAACATTCGAATATGGTCTAGTGATCTTCAGATTTAGTTTTTCCATAACCTTTCTGGTCATAATGTTTGGTGAGGCCCTAGAGTCCAACATACAGTTGTGTAGAAGAAGACCATTTATCATTAGTGATACATAAAAGGGCGGGTGATCTTCTTTACTTGAGTCCATGGTATGTAGAACAACTGGGGGATCTTTCTCATCAATTTTCTTTTGAAGAGGGGCTCTTACTTTAGGTTGTTCATGATTAATCTCTTTAGGAGGGTCAATGACATTCATTAACTTTTCCCTTTGGCAAGGGTCTTAATGGCTTTATGTGGCAGGGATCAAGACTTTAGCTGATTCAAACCATTTACCTAAATCAATATGAACAGGAACAAAGTTATGCTTATGTGGAGTTATTACCTTTGGTACATATTGTTGTTTGGCTTTAGGGGCTCCAGCATAATCCCTCCTCTGATAGGTAATTCCTTTGTATTTATGCATTTCTTTAATCTGCTCCGGAGTAGGCATTTCACCATAAGCTTTAGCTAATTTATCTTTTTCTTGACTATGCCCTCTAGCTTGATTCCATGTTTCTTTAGAGAGGGGGTGAACATGTCCTACTGTGTTGATGAACTCAGGCTCCCTTGTAAAAACATCACTACTGCTGCTTCCTAGATACTCTTGTTCTAAGGCTTGATAGGCTACATAGCATGTAGACTCTTCGTGTAATGCATCACAAGGTCTACAATATGGAGGAACTTCTTCAACCATATTGGCAGTTTCTAGCTGATGAGGCATTCTATCATCTTGAGGAGGTCCTTTCTTCTGCCACTTGTTCTTTGGAGGAAAGGTCTTTTGATTTGCATATGATCTTTCTACGATAACCACCCTATTCTGCATTGTTTTAAGTTGAGTGACATAGTTGGCTTCCATTGCCTCCATATGTTCACTCATCTCCTTCATCTTTTTCTCATAAGACTCTTGCGTTTGATTCATGGGTGCCTTATCCTTAGGTTCATGATGTTTAATAATAGCCCTTGTGAACCTAGGGATGTGTTTGATTTACCTGATGACTGCATATTAAGATCAATTTTTACGGCTAAGTCTTGGGCAACTTTCAGAGTTCCTGGTTCTTTATCCATTAACATGAATCTGATTTCTCCACTTAATGCCTCCATATAGTAAACTAAAATAGATTTATCAGTGGGCTTGAAGTCAGCATGAAAACTGGCAACCAAATATTTGAATTTTTTATTGAACTCCTCCATTGTTTCATTCTCATTTCTTTGGATAGAGTGGAGGGCATTCAATAGGTGGCGTGGCTCTTTCTTTTCTCCCCACCTTTCTAGGAAACCTTTAGTCAAGGCCTCATAAGAATCATAGGTATTGTCACCCAATCCTATGAACCATTCAGATGCATCATCTTCTAATGATGAGGCAAAAAGCCTCATGTAGACATCATCATGTTGTTGGGCAAGGGTTCGGCACCAGATCAGGTTCCTAGCAAACTTTTGAAGGTGAACTGCTGCCGAGATGGCATTATTGCCTTGAAATGTAGGTAACTTTTCAATAGCTCTCTTAGGGAGCTCATGTGGATATCCTGCAATTTGAGTGAGGTTAAGGGGTTTGAAAATTTTATCCATCGGCGACAAATCTTTATTTGAATTAGTCACTAAACAAAAACTGGATGTCTAAGAAGGACTCAGAGCCTAAATGTTCAAGGACCCTACGAGAAGTAAGTCTAGCCTGCCTCCTTCGGTAGACCCTTTCAGGCTCAGGAATGAAGCTGACTAAACCGTCAAAAGTTCTTCTTGTAGAATACCTGATTATGTTATTAGACAGTGGAGTCACTAGGTGGATCGAGTGAATCTCAGATTTCTTCAACTAGACACACCAAAAGGTAAAAAACAAAAAGAAGTTAAAAAGTCGTACCCAGGGATAGAAGATTTATCCTCGACAACGGCGCCAAAAATGTTGCCGCTAGAAATTGCGCACCTAGTTAACGCAGTAGAAATCTATGCTACTGCTCGGCGCGCCCTTGGGGGCAAGTCTCGAGTCAAGGCTGTTACCTGATCTTGACTCCTCCGTTTAGGCCAACTCCTAATTGAAGCCAAGGGCGATAGTCCCTACGGAAGGTTTCTAAGGTTATTTAGAAAGTTTCGGTGAATTAGTTATGAATGTTTTTTAGGAGTTTTGGGAAGTTATGATTAAAATAGTCCAAGTTCGTTTGCAAAGTTACTACCTTATAGATATGCTTTTCAACAACAAAAATGAAATGACCACAGATAGAGATAACACAAGAAGATATGATTTTAAGCAAAAAATAAATAAATGGTTGTTGTGGACCAGTGCCAAATGGAGTCAATACACAAGATAAAACAATGCTGCTGAAAGTAAATGTTTTGCAAGTGTCTCTTGGTTACTTTTAACTTATTAATGATTCGAAGTTATTTAGGGAAAAAAAGGAACTCCCGAGTTACCGTGAGGTACAAGGAGGAATGTTCGGAAGTTGAAGGATGGTGGCTCCTCACGAAGATGTTTGGGTTGGAATGTAGTTTCTAGGGCGTTGTTCAACACTATACCAACAAGGGTGTAGCCTAACTGTGCCCTAAGGTCGCCTCCCAGTTGTTTCCGCTTCTTCTAAGAAATTTCCCCACGCAAAGTTCAATTAATTGTAGTGTCGGATTTCCACTATGTAAAGGGTAGTAGATTTTATTAGGTGAGTTGTTTAAATTAGATGTGAAGATTTACAAAATAGTTTACAACTCTTTCTGATTTCCCAGAGGGCCAGGCAGAAAGCCCGCAAGGGGAAAGAGCATACTTTGAGCTATAAACTAAATATTTATTCCGGTTAAATGCTTGAAAGAATAAAGCGCTTTAAACAAAAAAGAAAGTAGCATGAAATCTTTGTGTCACTAATCGGCAATGCCTTTGTGTGGTGGTGAGAGCATACGCCGTGGCAACGAGATTTGTGTTATTTCTAGGTTACTTTTGCAAAAAAAAAAAAGAAAAAAGGATGAATTAAAAGCAAAAATATTGAAGTAAAGTATACACCCTGCAAATTAAAAGTGTTGTCTGTGTTTAGTGTTTTGTTAGAAAAACTTATGCCACACAAATTTTGACGCTACAAATCCCCCCGGGGGGGATGGGGTGTGGGTGTTGTGTAACCCACTTGCTCTCGTTTAAAATATTACAGTGAAAGCTTTAAAGAAATGCCACTTAGTCCATTTATATTTGGATCTAAGGGCTTACAATTGTATGGAGTAAAGTACAAGTGGATGGGGATCCACAGGAAGTGTTTTTGCACTTTTTGATGAGTTTTAGTCAAAATTATGCTCTCTTTTGTTACGGACCTGCTAAAAACCAGCGAGCTAAAATGCTGCAAATTAGTGGTTAGAACATATGGAACTACATAAAAATACAAGATCTTATAATTGCAAAAATATTGGAAAATATTAAGCACTTTCGAGTATAAAATACTAGATCTAGATCTATGTATTTGACTTTGAAAAATGATAATTTTCTAGATCTATTTGAGAATCAAGAGTTAAAAAATTTAAACTTTAAGATCTATTCTACTTGCTTCAAAATGGAAAAAGAAAGAAAAGTTTGCTTGTAGATTTGAAAGAAGATGATGGGAGAGAAACCAAAGCTTGTTAGCTTTTTCGAGATGGAGAAGGAGCTTGGTGCCTGCAAAAAATTAGATATACGTTTGGAAAGAGGTGATCCACCACCAAACTTGGGAGAAGAGTCAAGACAAGATCAAATCCCAAAGTTGAGCACCGAATCTTGTAACACAACCAAAAAGCTCATACACACAAGAGATTAAATCCAGTAAATTAAATGGTAAGCAATTAGAAGGGCAAGAGTACAACCAAATACTATTTGTTGCTCCAAGATCTCTAAACATTCAATAAAAGTAAGCAACTTAATAACTATGAATGCTTACCCTACTAGGATCCAAGATCCTTGCCAAGCTAGATCAATCTACTATTGTATGTGAAAGCAAAAATTGGAAATTTACAATTTTACCTCAATCAAAATGCATGCATGAAGAACAATAGCCACCTTTGACCTCCAAAGTCTCCAAATATTATTACTTCAAAAGAATATTACAAATCACAGGAGCATAGGTTCAGTGCAATCCATCATGTGCGAATGAGGAGACTTCACCTTGCTTTTATAGCAAAAGAGAGAGAGAGGGAGGCGCATCCATGAGGAAGGGCGCATCACTAAAGAAGAGGAGTGATCTAAGCCTTGATTAAAGGCTTGATGGATGGGATGGGAATGCGGTGGCTGCCACATAAGGAGGGCTCCCTCACTCCCTCATTGTAAACTCCATCAACCATTCATTTGATGCCACACAAGGAGAAGTCGCCCAAGTGAAGGAGGGCGCAACTCCCAAAAGAGAACACCTCACACAAGTCAAATCCTTGATTGATTTGCTCCAATATTGATTGGAATTTTCCTTAAATGCCCCTGCCAACTCAACTGGGTCTTCACAGAGACAAATTCCACTGAAATAGGAATTTGATTCTCTCTCATAACTCTATTTTTTTAATTAAATAATTCCTCAAAATGAATTTTGAGAGAATTTTTATTTAAGTAAAAAATAATCACTCAGAACTTAGGAAAAGTGGGTTTAGGGGTTTTGTGGGTGCTCCGGGTTAGAAAACGAGCACCCCCATGTCAAAATTCACCTCCTAACCACACTTGTATCACTTTTTTGATTTTTTTAATTGAAATATTAAAAAATCCCGTTAAACGGGAAAAATTATTTTTGTCCAAATAACTTGAAAATCCTAGGGGACCTAGTGCATGTCCATATGACTCATTATTGATAGATAACATGTTTAAAAGACATAGACACATAGGCTTTAATAACCTTCCTAGGCTTGACTACCATGGAAAATACTCCAACTTTGGAGGTGTGAGTGAAAAAGTCAAGAATTATACGCCACTAAAGCGCAACGCATAATTCCTAAGGAAAAAACACTCTAGAGTATCCCCTTGATAGCAAAACCTAAGGTAGTCCAAGCCTTTTACAAAAATATCATGCTTAGACCAGCGTATTACAATTCCCCCATGGGAGTCTGGACATGCAAATTTTACAAAGGGCCAAAAATTTGGCCTGATGAACTTCTGAACTCTGGCAATGAACAATGTAAGTTGTTCAAGTCTTCAAAGGTTCACAAGGAGTCCACCTAAGTGCAACTTAGTGGACAATAGACCCTAAAATAAGGGAATCAATATGTCAATACTTCATGGATTAAGGGTAAGATCAACGAATATATTCAAGAACCTCCTGTTAACAGTAACCAACCACTTTTAATCTAAACATCAAGTAAGCATCAAATAGGATAGAGCCAGCAATCATCACAATATACTCAATCATAAACTAGATAAGAGGAAGAGCACATCAACATCCCACATGTACCAAGATATACCTGCTGGATCATGCATCTGAGTCCCTGATCTGAACTACCTGATCCACACTGAAGCATTGCATCTGAATATAACATGGGCACTGTCACCAATTTGCTCTAGATGATAGTGGAACGACTATCTCAGTCCCTGATTTGGTGTCATGGGGCTCAGTCCTGGCATGAGACTGTAACTGTGCAAACTCTGGATCCACTGATATCTGTGAGTGATCATCAAAATGCTGCTCATCATAGGCTGATCTCATAAAGAACGTGTAAAGGACTGGTTCAAAAATATACAGGAAACTGCTTTGCAATCATGGTAGCCCGACTACTATGGATGTGATAACAAGTCCTTCCTTTAGGAGTACTATGGCTTAATGGCATTGCTGACTGCGTCATTATAGGGCTTGTAGCCCTGAGGTTGGTGTCCGAGGCTCCTAGTGGTGGGTCACTGGGTCACATGACCCCCTACTTGTTTTCTACACTAGTGACAGTATTCCAGCTCTGAGGCTCTTGCTTCCTTTTCCGGTCACCCTATGCACCCATCTTGGTCCCTTTTCAGTAGAGCGCCCTCTCTCCTTGGTGCATTTCTAGTGATGACATCATCCTTGGTCACCAGGCCCACAGGCTTGTAGAGAGGGGACGTTGAGGGTTTTTGAACATTGTTGGGGTTAGATGGGGCATGATGACCACCCCTGCTCACTCCACCTTTCAAAGTGAAGCCTTTTGTTAAGTTTTAGTCATTTTTATCAATTTTTAGGCACCTAGGGGGAAAATGCCACAGGTAGCCATCTTTTAGATTATTTTATATTATTTCATGTTATATTTTTACATTGACATTTATTTGGCCTGTCGGCCTGGTTATTTTGTCAAAGTGAGTTGAGAACACTATAAATACAACTCCTCACTTCATTTTTAAATCATAACTCATGGGATAAATCACATTATGTTGCTCTTCTACCCAAGATAGGCTTTTTGGATGTGATGCACACCTCTTGGAGTTTTCTCTTCTTTGCCTTGTGGATGAAATTGGATGCATTTCTAGGGTTTCGCTCATGCATGGTGGATGCTAGGAATTGTTGGAACAACACAAAGCTCAAGTAAGTCTAGTTTTAGCCTTGCTTGGTGAAGGTAGGTGAATTCTTGCTTCTTGATGATTGAATGGTGGCCATAGAGCTGCATTTTTTTTTATTAGGGCTTTTTAGTCCACCTTCTATCTTCTTTGCATGGTGGAAAACGCTCCCTAGAGGAGGTTTTCCCTTGTTTGGCCTTGGATCTCTATTTTTGCCCTAGATTAGGCTCCTATAACGAACCCTAGAGGTTGTTGTAGGAAGCCCTAGTTTAGTAGGTAAAGAGAAATTACTCCAAGAGGGAGGCTGGTCACCTCTCCTCTAGGCCTAGGGTTTAGGGCTTCATTCATTAAAACCTTAGTTATCAACTCTTACCAAATTTTGCTTGCATTTTTATGTGTAATTTTGTATTTTTCATGGTAGAATTAGGTCTGCAATTTTATGTCTGAAACCCTAAAAAATCAATTTTTTTTTTCAAATTTTTGGCCTCCCTAAAATTTTGGCCCTCTTTCCTACAATTTCGGCCTGCCTATTTATCCCTAAAAACCCTAGGGCGAAATTAGTGGGAGCCCTAAATTCTTTTAAAAACTGAAAAATATTAAATTTTTGTAAAATTTGCAACCTTAAACCCTAGTTATCAATTTTTATCAATTTGTTTTCCATGTACATGTGTATTTATTGCATTTCATGTTAAATTAGGTTATTTAATTAGGTCTGTAATATCTTTTATTGTTTTAAATTAGGTTTTTATTTGTGTATTGTTACAAAAACCCTAAATATATATATACACAAAACCCTAAAACCTAAAGACAATCCTAAAACCTAGATTCTTCCCTCCTCCCTATGCCTCACGGCCTGCTGTCTTCCCTCTTTTCAGACCTCGGCCTCCCCCTCTCAACTCCCCTTCTCTCTTGGCCTACCAAAACAGTCGCTTTGGCTGCCCAAATTTGGACCTCACCTCCTCCTTTGCAGCCGCTTTTCACACCATATCTCAGGTCTGTCATCAAGACAGCCTGTGCATTGTTTGCTGCCATAAAAGCCTGCCACAAAGAGAACATAAAAAAGGTTAGCAAAGCATAGCAAAAGCACTTGAATGTTGTTTAACAAAAGTTAGCGTAAATGACTGAAATTGATATTGAAATGCATGCTACAGGACTGTATTTTCAGACATAGATAAAGTATTCATAGGTCCGCTAGTAGCATTGTTCTCTTGGTTATGTTTGAACACTAAGTACTATTTGGTACATCTTTGTTATGTGCTATTGCTTATTGCCAAATAAAGAGCTGTCATTGATATTGATTTGAGGTCAAACTTGTTATATTAGACTCCAATTAAAATCCTTATATTTCTACATAATAGTTCCTTCAAGTTAAATTTGTTTGGCACCTCTTTCATAACACTAAACACTGCTTGAGATATCATACTTGTGTGCCAATTACTTCACTGCCTACTGCTGCAGAATCACTGTCATAATTTGACTGTCACTGTTGAACTTATTGTGGATACCTTTTCATTACATTGTTACAACAGTGCATCTACCTTGTTTATTTACTAGATGAATGATCACATGTTTGCAATAAATGTTGTGTAGATAACTCTTTGCTAGTGACATTGATACATTTGTCTTACATCTACTACATTTCATTTATGTAGTGTCTTCTTCATTCTCTAAGTTGACTCCTTAAAGGCACTGGTCACTAATTCAATTGTGTAGAAGATACAGTGTGGTTATTTAAGTGTCTTGCAGAATAGCTGAAGGGCTCTCCCCTTGGAGGTTACGACACTCCTAAGAAGTTAGGGATTTGTGATCGAGGTGACATTGGGTCACGAGTCTATGCATCTGCTTACGGGACACTAGCCCTGCTAGTTTGTCTGGTAACAGGGGTCATGCAGGATCAGTCATGGCAAGGGGGGGAAATGTTGCTGCTGGCTGAAAATAACTGCATCACCGATGATCAATATGCTCATCTCAACCAAAGGACTGGCTCATGGATCTGAAAATCCGATCTGCATCATGGTTGCTCCAGCTACACTGTATGTGATAACAGTTACTATGGTTATGATATGTTAATAAATCTTTTATCTCATGAATCTGGTGAAGATACTTATGGGGTATATAATCATGTTTACATGAGCTATGCTATATGATGACTCACACCTCTGATCAATTGCATGTATCCATTACACTTTGACTTGTAATACAACATCATTTCAAAGTTTCAAAGCTTCAAAGACATCATCATATGTTCTTTAAAGGTCTATAGCATTTGGTTATAAAGTTTGACCAAATTTAACTTTTTCAACAGTTTGACTTGGTCAATAGGACTAGGCAGTAGGTCTAATACAGCTATCACTCTCAATTGGCAGCTACTTAGGCTTTGGAAGCCTTTCGGATCATTTTCCCCTTGATTTATGTCATTTATGGACTAATAGGCTTTAATTAAGGCTTTTCCCTAAGTTTAGGCTTTAATTAAGGCTTTTCCCTAAGTTTTGATTTAAAAAAGCCTAAGTCTAGAGTTAATTATTTGGAGTAGAGTATTTGAGGAATTTCCAAGGAGATTTGAGCATGGATTTTGGTATGTATGATCTTTAGAGACTCTGAGGACTCATCAGGAGCAATTTTCTTTCTTGATTCATAAGGATTCATCAAATATGGATTAATAGCATTTAATTAGAGCTTTTCCTAAGGTTCTAATTTAAAAAATGCTTAAGTATGATTTGAGTGATTGATTAAGCTATAACGGGAGATTCTTTTGATGATTTGGCATGGTGATTCATCTCCAAAGACTATGAGAAAGCTTTTTTGACTCCCAAGTGATTACATGGCATCTAATGGGTCCATAAAAGAGGATGGATTTGATCAAGCTAGGCACACTTCTAAGGAAGGGCGAATTGGTTTGAGAGAGATACATTGCATGTGGTCACCTACTAGTTCCTCCACTACTTGGCATTGATGATTGGCATGGTCTTCTTTAGCAAGTGGTCCATCTATATTCTCTCATCAAATTCACATGGTCCAAGAGAGTGGTGCGCCCCACTAAGGAAGGCGACTTGACATCTAGAAAAAAGATCTATGTAATTATTATAATCTCATCCGTTGATCCATTTTCTTGAGATCATCACTCCACTAATATAATAACTCATTTAGACTTCCAAATTAGCAACTCCTTGTCTTATAAAAGGAGGAGCAGTTTCATTTGGAAGGGGTTGAAAGTCCGGGGACTTGAATAGAGAAACTCTTTTGCTGAAAAATCTTGTAATGCTTCTCTTGTGATTGGACTATTGTGGATCTATTGCTTCATGGTGATGTTGGTGAACTATTATAGCTGAGATAATATTGTGATTATTTTATGCAAGCAAGAATCTTAGATTGTTAGTAGCTTCTAGGATTTAATAGGATATTTATCTTGAGAATATAATTGCTTGTCTTTCTTTCCAATAGATTAAATATTTTATTCTTGCATGAAGAATTCAGTTTGATCTAATTAAAATACTAATTATTTGGATTGTGATCTTCCTTGTGTGTGGTGTTTTAGCTAGATTAGATTGAAGGAAGACAAATTTGGGAAAAAATTCAGTTATTATTTGCTGAAGATTGGGCATCTCCTCTTCAACTTGTTTACTAATGTTGCTGTTATGAAATGCATATGACTCCACAGCCCTTCACTATCTTATAAAGGCACTTGGTCTCTCGAAACCCCTTTTTCTTCCATCTATTATTTTACTGTCTCTTTCCTGTTACACTTCACCATACATTTGGCTGAAAAAGCTCCTTCCTCCTAGGCATCCTCCTTCCTTTTGGAGAATGGACCATGTCAACCTCCTCAAATAGCACATGTGGACCCTCAAGCATGAATAAGTTTGCAGCATGTCCTCAAAATCGCTGGATAAGTGTGGACACATACCAAAAATAGCCTCCAAGGCTAGCTCGAATGCTCCATAACCTCCTCAATGTTGTCAACCAAAGTGTAGCCACTCCTCAAAAAATGTGCAAATGTGTCGAGTCATCATCATATCCAAGTAGCTACTCAACTAATTCCATGACACAGTTGGCAATGTGCAACAACCTTCCAAACTTGTGAAATGAAGGAGTCAAGAACCATTATAATAATCATCAAGATGCCTAGTAATAATGGTGCTCAACGAACTCCATAGAGGTGCACCCTAGAGAAGTGTGCCAACCTCCTCATGCATTTGGTCAACCAAGAAGAATAGTAAATGCCCTCAAACATCTCATAAAATAATGCAATGCCATGGCTTGGAAATCAAAACCAAGGGTGAAAACCACCCTTATCTCCAACATGCCTCGAAACATTTACCAAGATGATGAGCGCTCCACTTAATTCAATATTCTACATAATGAACCCATCCAAGTGTGAACATAACCCATATGAGCGAGGGTGCTCATGGAACTAGCCTCCAATGAAGTCAGAATATGGTCAACCTAGCCATTAAAATACTATAGTCTATAATCAATGTCAACATGTGCACATATGTGGAACGCTCCTTTAAGTCTTGTCATAATAATGTGTATCAAGTGTTAATAACCCCCAAATAGCCTAGAGCATTCACACTAGAAGCCTCCAACCACCTCACATCAAAATAACCATTGAAATGCTTGGAACTATGTGAAAAGGGGAAATATGCCAAGCACTCCACAAGAGAGTAATATCAACCATTCTAAGGTGCAAACCATAGGTAATATAATGTCCAAAATGCTAGGGTGCTCCACCTAGGCATCATGTTCCACCACAACCATGTAAAACATGCCAAACCACCTAGTCAAGTGATGACTTGACGACACAAGAAAAGGGAATCATGTGGAACAACCCCTCATAGTGACCAACAAATGTAACACAACCATGCTAAGAAATATGCCATGTCACTACCACATATCACTGCTATCCAGGTCCTTGGGGGAATAGAACCATTAAACATGAACTCTCTAGACATGATGAACAAGTATACCAAGACGAAGCCATGATGGGGTAGCATGCTTCATAACCATCAAATATATACCAAGAGGGCGATCCACGTAGCATGAAGAAAACCAATATATGAGTCATGACCATGAAAAGTAGCAAGGAAAAAAGTGAGTCTCTTCCACCAAATCACCAACCCAATCAAATAAGGCAGCATTTCCAAGCATATGGGTGTAAGCTAAAAATGAAGTCCATCCGATGCTCCATATATGTCATCCTGAAAATCCTGTCATGTGATGAAAATCACAAGTTTACCCCTCATGGGGTAACAAAGCTCAAGTTGTACTCGAGTGATATAAATAAAAATTGTTCATCTATCTTTTTTACTTATCCTTTCAAATTTGTATTCATTCTTTCATGAATTCATTTAAGCTATATTAACTTTTATATTCGATTATTGTTAAAGAATAAATAAATGATATTTAACTAATTTACATTGTCACTACAGAAATCAACAGCAATATTTATTTATTATTTTTATTAATCTAAGGTCACATTACATTATTCTTGCAGAATACAAAAAAATTGGTAAAGTGGAGGTGCTTTGTAATGAGTCAGGATCAAGTTTGTTACAACTATACACAGGTGGTGATAATTCAGCTGATGAAGATGAAGCTACACATAAGAGAAGCGTAGAAGTACAAGAATCAACGGAAGAGATGGTTCTGCCAAGTATGGAGTTCTGTTCTTGTGTTGTTGCTTTATTGAGAGGAATGTATACAATAATCAATATGGATAGCTTATTAATGTCATCCACTGATTTTCAGTTGGTCAATAGCTTACATTTTTAATTTTTATGTGTTCAAGTAGATCCTGTCCTTTAAATAGGATATGCACATTTGATAAACAGACTTCTGGAACCCAGACACCAGTTTCCCTTATATAGTGCTTTAGCAGAAGTGATCAAGAACTTGATTGCATTCCAAGCAGAAAAACAAAAGATCTAAGCATAAAGTTTCTAATACGTTGAGGTTTACTACAAAAAATGACTTTGAATATTGAAGTCTCTATTTGCCTTTCATTTTGGGAACTTTGAAATTCTCTTTGTAGATTCCATGTGGCAAAGAGCTTCATAGAAAATCTTGCAGAATAAGAGTCATTCTCTAGTGGCTTGCATGCTCTTTCTTTTTCTACAAAGTAAGTCATAGGATGTTTTGCATTTGTTATTCCCAGGATTTTTCCCTTGCTTTGTGGGTAGGGGGGTTTCTTGTGGAAGATAAAACTTGCGTGTACCAAAATGTTTTGCATAAGATCCACTTTGTAGTGGACTCAGGTATAACAATCTTCAGTTTTAGAACAAAGGTTATTTTCCGTATTTTTATCAGCCTCATGGCTAGATGATTAAATGGAAGATTTGTTGAATATACATTGACATTAAGATAAGCATGTGAAAATAAATTGGCCATCCAAACATACAACAGAAATACTTAAATACGAAAACTAAACTGTTTCTTTAGAATCAAATCTAGTTGTATTTTATCATTAGTAGAACAATATCTTTGAGGTAATGGAAATAGAGAAATATAGTGTAACTGTAAACCAATGTTACAAATATCTAAAGCAACAATAACATCAAATAAACACGTTGCCACATGAATATGGAAAGAAAACCGATATATAAGATTGTGTCCTACTCCTGAATGCTGAATCATAAAAAATATAACAAATGTGATAAATTTGGAAAAAACTCCAAATGCAAAGCTCCAATCTTCAAATCTGATCATTGATAGTGAGTGAAATGATGAATAAAATCCTCCTTGGGCAAAATAGAAGCTCTCCTAGTCTCCTTGGCTCTCCTCTCCTTGGCTATAGCGTCCAAATGAACCAAAACAAAGTGAATCCGCGGCCTTTAAAACCCCTGTCAAAAAATCGGTCGACTTGGGATAAATCGGCAAAAATCAGCTAAAAATCGGCGAAAAATCGGGCCGATTTTTAGAGTGATTTTTTGTTAAAATATCGGGATTTGAGAAAAATCGCGATTTATTGGCATATTGTGATAAATCGGCCGCGGAAGGTAACACTGGTGTAAACTGCTTCCATAAGTACATTTTGTGGTTGGATGATATTTTTTTTTGAATTGCAGCACCTACCTGTGTTGATTGAAGGTTTCAATGTCAAATGAATGCTTAACATGCTAGAGAAAGGGTTATGTAAGTAATGCATTGTTCCACAAAATCTTTCATTGGAAAGGTAAATGCAGACACTAAATATTGAATAGGAGCAGTTGTAATAACTGTTACAATTACTACCAACTTTATAGCTAGTTGTATAGATGTGATGAAAATACACTGATAGACGGATAATTAAACTGAGGAACTACATTTGCACAAATTTCTCTTTTTTCAGAGGGTAAATAAGTTATTGCTAAGAATAAAAACTGGCATCTTTGAAAATCTACAGATAAGAACAAAGTTACAGTCATTTTTCCTTTGGGTAGTGGTCAAACTGCTTATGAAATCCATTGAAATGGATTCTCATGGTCTAGATGGCACTAGAAAAGGTTGGTAGAATCCAAGCTTCCTGTTACAAGGCTTGGTTTGCCTGCAAGGTGAGGAATGCTGAATGTAGTCTTCCATTTGTTTTCACATGGATTGTCAATACAAGTACCACTGTAGGTGATACAATGGTTTTTGAACATCAGAATGGTCCCCATAAGAGGAAGAATGAGCTTCCTTTAGAAGAAGATGGACTGGCTACTGTAGGCTGCTGAATGGATTCCAAGATTTGACTAGAGTAAGCAGCTGTAGCGTAAAGGTCTTTGCACACATAGGCTGCACATCTCACATCAAGGATGTGAAGGACCTTCACAGGAGATCTGCTAAGCAAATCAACAACCTTGTACAAGGCTTCTTTCTCGTACTTAATTAGTTGGTAAAGTAACTAATATAGGATGCCCATTTCAAATGACATTGTTCTTGAGTGCTTGAACTAGCACATAAAACTCCTTGTAATAAATGTTGTAATTCAGCTTTGCTTGAGGCAGGGTTTTGAATGTTATGCCACCAGTGTCCTCCCAACTCAAGAACTGTGCCAATAATTTGCTGTAGCCTGTGATACATTAGTTTATACCTCAAAAGGCTTCTACAGGTTAATGGGTGCAATTGGTGCCAATTTGTTAACCCCAGATTAAATGTGCAACTGAAGGGTTAAGTTCCAGCTTGATTCCATCATGCTGGTGACTGGTCCATACTTAGAGCTTCAAATGGGTCAGAGCATGCTACACATTGAGTTTCATTAGATTTTGAGGACTTGTTATTTTTAGCAGCCTTCTGTTTTTTAGGAGCTAGAGTTCTGGGGATCGCATGCCAGAGTTAATTACATGTTCTTGGTCCTTGAGAGCTCATGATCCTGATGAGCTTCATTTTGACAACATGCAAACTGTTTCATGAAACTGCTAATTTTGCAGTTAGGATTTCAGGGCTTGCATGTTGAATCAGAGTACATCTCCAAGTTCCTTGCATGAAGATGAATCTAATGGGACTATTTTCTGTGACACAGAAAAAGTTGCTATTTTCAGCAATGTCTATTTTTAGATGTGTTATTTTTAGCAGGTGTTGCAACAGCAGTTGTTTCATATTCCGAGACTCCCATTTTTTAGGACAAGAACTGCTATTTTTGGCATAGGTCTATGTATGGCCTATGGAATTCTCTCTCTAGAGTCTAGAGGGATGTGCCCTACCTTTATTATTGATCATGCATGCTAGATACCTTTGTTATTTTAGCATGTGCCTTTTAGAAAAGGAGAAGAGTCTGTTATAACAAGAAGGCAGCACTGAAGGACTATTCTTGATAGGTTTACTATGCTTCAAGGTAATTTTCAGCAGGCTGTAATTATTATAAGAAAATCAGCAGATTTTGTGGAGATGTGCCCTAGCTAGCCAGATTTTGCTTTCCGGGCACAGGAATATTAATTACAGCAAGTAGAAAAGCAGCAATGTTACTAGAGGTGCACTGCAGGAAGACCATTCTAATTTCTAGGCAGTTTGTAATCCAATTATGTAGTCATATTAGTGGATAAGGAGCGCCCTAATGGAGTGTTTCCAGCAGATTCTTATATTTATTATTGGTAAACAGCAGTGATATCTTGAAGAGGAGTGGCGTAGTGGGCTATTTCCAGTTGACTTAGGATCTAACGACAGATTAGCAGCTATTTTCTTGAAGGTCCAGTGCTCCAGCATGCTGTTCATTAATTAATGTACTCGTACAGTTCTGCTATCTTTGGAAAATCATCTTGGATTATGCATGGTGACTTCAGTAAGTCAAAACAACAGTGAGTTGCCTAGGAAATGGTGCTTTAATGAGGTTGTTCTTGTCTGCCCTTTTATGATTTTCGTGTATCTACAGCAATATACTTTGGATAGTTGTGCGTTGATGACATTTCCAGAGGAGTTTTTGTGACTATTATTAGCAACCAACTTTATCTTTGGAGGAGTGCTCAGATCAGCCTGTTGACAGCAGGTTTTGGTTATAATCAGAAAAACAGCATTATCTTTGGAGGTTGAGCACCTTAATTGAGGCTATGTTCAACTGAGTTTATGGATGCTGATTACATAGTAAGAAACAACTAAATTCCTGTAGCAGCGGTGCCTCAGTGAGCTTTTTTGAGAAAGAATTGTACCTACAGCAAGACTATCAGTATCACATGCAGAGAGACAGTATGCCATGCAGTGGGGGTTCCACTTCTAGTTCAACCTTCTTTATCCTCTTTCACATTTAGGGCGCACATCCTCTCCGTCTCTCTTGGATTCTGTAAAGAAGAGGGGCAGCTTCTTGTTCACAAGGTTGGATTCTTTTACACAGGTTACAGGAGCTCATCACCATTTTCTTTCTTTGATTCTGGACTTGACAGCATCGTCTGTTATTGCATTCGAGAGATTGACAAGGCAGCCCATGATTTGTTGATGTCTATGGTTTATTCTCTGCCTCTTCATTAATATATAAAATGGATTCGACTATGCTGATCTATTTTGATTTAGACACAGATTTTATACACTAGAAAACAGCACACCAAAAACCCTAGGGACATCCCCCTGTGTTTAGAAAAGCACTAGTCTGAATGGAGAGGTATCTAGCTGTGACAAGTTTAGATTGCCTATAGTTATCATGCAGATCTGTTCATCTTCTTAGTGCAGATTTTTGCATTAACACAAGCAAAGAGCATCTCTCAGCACTTGGAATCAGTGTTTTTAAACATGTCCAAACCGGAAATGGAACCGGAACTGGCCGGTTTGACCAACCAACCAAACTGGAAGTTTAAACCGGTAGAAAAATCGGGTCGGGGCCTGGTTCATTAATGAACTGGCCCGGCCGGCCCAAAGCCTGAACTGGTCAGTTCGTTACCGAACAGGTCCAAACCGGCAGAGTCCGTCATTAACCGGCCAGTCAACACGCATTTCACCTCGATGGGCCCAAACAGGTAAATAACAATGTTTTGAAAAAGTAAATTAAAAAAACCTAAAATCTAACCCTAAATTGTTGCTAAAGCCCATAAATACGCCCTCCCTCCCTCTAATTTTACTCACACATCCTCTTGTTGCAGCTTGCCGCCGCTTGTAGTCTTCAAGTGTAGAGTTGACTCGTTGTCACGTTGAGGAGGCTGCTGTCTGAGACTTCGAGACTAGAGTCATTGACAGCTTGACTGTTGGAGGCTTGGAGTTGGACACTGGAGGATCAACATTTCAAGAATCGATTTCGGGCTTGAAGGATCTGCCAGTTGTGTGACTGTGGGTGTTGTTATGATGTAGCTGTGACTGTGAGACAGTGAACTGTGGGTGCTATAGCTGTGACTGTGAGACAGACTGACAGTGAAGCTGACTGTGGGGACTGTAACCTGTTGGAGGCTGGGCTGCTAGCCTGCTGGAGCAATTTCAATTTTCAAATTCAAACTTCAAGCCTGTCCAAGCGTTAAAATTGTAATTTTTTTTGTATTTTTGAAAAGTCCGGTTCATTGAGATCAAACTGTTCCAGTTCATTGCCGGTTCCGGTTCCGGTCCGAGTTGACCCTCGAGCGGTTGGATTCCTGGTTCTGAGTTTTAAAACACTGCTTGGAATGCTTTCTCTTTCTTTTGGATCCATGTGAGTCTTCAAATTCATTAGGTGATTGAAAAGACACTATATGGGAGTGATGGCAAATGAATTTCTTTTAGAAATTCACGCCTCCTAGAAATCTCTTCAAATAATTTTTTTGAAAGGGATAGGCCATTCTTTTAGAGCTTTGACCTTATCTAGGTCTGCATTGACACTTGATTCAACAATGACAAAGCCAAAGTATTTGACAAAAGTCTGCCCAAAGAGTGCCTTCTTCATTTTTTGTTGCAACTTGTGTTGTCTTAGATGGTTATGACATTGCAGACATGATCCAGGTATTCTTCCCAACTTCTGTTATAGATGAAGATATGTTCTAAGTAAGCAACAACAAACTTTCCTAGATGAGGGAGAAAAATGTCATTGATGATTCACATAGAAATGTTAGGGGTGTTGGTGTGGCCAAAAGGCATGGCTAGCCACTCGTAGAGTCCAAGCTGTATTGTAGGTAGTCTTCTAGATATTGTTCTGCTCAATGCGAACTTTGTAATAGCCAGAAGCCAAGTCAATCTTGATGAAGTACTTGTGCTCCTGCAGCTGATCAAGATCATCATTCTTGGATGTGGGAATGGTTCTTGATCATTATATTGTTTATGACATGATAATTAGTGCAAGCATCCCAAGTCTTCTTGTTCTTTTTGGGAACTATGAGCATTGGAGAAGTTTCTTTTAGTAGTAAAACCACATTGTTGCAGCTCCTGGGTAGCCTGTGTAGTAGCAACAACCTTAAAGACATGTTTTTTGGTGCCAAACAGCTGGTGATGTCCTGTAGAAATTGTAATGAGGGCTTTTATAGTTTACTTGACCATACCTTTGCAGCAACCAGCCTTTAAGAAGCCAACGTTCAGCTTATATGGAGTGTTTGTGGAAGCTAGCAGCTACTTGGGAAGGTTTTGTCCACTTGAAGGAGGTCTTACTTGCAGACTTGTTGGGGCAGCCACCTTTTTGAGGTCTCTTTTCTTACCTTGTGGAAGAGGTTTGGCACTTGGAAGGTTGTTCACGTAGTTCATACCCTATTTTATGAAGGACGTTTTTGTATTTGGAGGTTATTTTATAGGGTGACGTTTTTGCACTTGGGTGGCATGTAGGGCCTTCTATGCATGCCTTGTGGGCATCTTCTTGTGGAGAGAGCTTCCTTGGATATTGAGTAGTGGGAAGCTGTTGTTACTTGGAAATTACTTCTAGCATCCACTTAGAGCTTTCTAGATGGGGCTATCCCCTTGGACGTTTTTGCATTTTAAATATATCTTGGTTGCTTGTGGAGATATTCTTGTTGGAGAATCTACTTTTAAGGGGCCTTTGGAGACCATGTGGCATCATCTTATCATTTGTTCCTTTGCTTGATGGAGGAAGCCCTTCATTTTGGGTCCTTATGTATCTCTTGTATTGTACACGTGGCTTTGACTAGTTTATTTTATTGCTTGGTTAGGAGTTTGTTAGCAGTAAGTGACGATTTTGTATTATTTTACCCCACCCTAGGCTAGATCTAAGGAAATAATGATATTTTATTGTAAAGGAAGTTTTAGCTCCTCCTATATAAAGATAGCTACTTCCTCATTTGAACTCATGGTTGGATTTTGAGTGCTCTCTCTCTTTTGGATCTTAAGTGACATATCTTTTCATGGAGCATTTTGAAGTTTAAGGGTTTTTTCTTCTCTTGGGTTATCTTGATGGTTGAAAATTGAAGTAACATGTATCTTTTTATCATTGTAAGATCTTTGACCTAGTTCATTGAAAGGGTAAATTTGCGCCAATGGAATAACTCTGTTATTTTGTGGTTTAGTTTTGTTGCTTGTTTCTAGTTTGGCTACCTTAGTAGTGTTTGCAAATCAAGTTGCATAAGCTAGGGTACAAGCTAGGGTTATAGGTTGGATGGTGTGTGCCAAAGAGCCACCCTCACTTGGTGAAATTTTGCATGAAGCTTGAATAGTTTGGGATAGGGATCTTTCTTTCTTTTGCTGAGGTTCCAGTCAAACATATACAAACAAAGCCCTTGGGGGATCATCTTGAGACTCCATTTTTTTCCTGGGGATTGGCATTGGTCTTCTTGGTCCTCCCATCACCTATACTACAAAGAAAGACCTCAAGTTTTGCTATGGTTAACTCTTCATTTCCATAGCGGAGCAATCCTATCTAGGGAAGCCCCCCTTGAGTTGGAGAAGAGACAATCAAAAGTGCAGAGAGGTAGATATCGAGGTGACAGTGGGTAACACCTCTAGGTTGTATTTGGGCTAGTTGTGTTCGTTGGGGCTGTTATCACAGAAACTCTAGTGACCCTAAGTATGTGTAATCCTATCCAAGATGGAAGAGAGCTATAGATCACTAGGCTCATGATACCTAAGTAAATCCTACCCCAAAGTGTCACGACAAGTAGGCTCCTTTCTCTTTAGGCTTCTTAGATTCACTTATGATGAATCCGAACTAGTCATGGGAGGTGTCCATAGTTTTGCTTTCCCAAGTACATATCGAGACAGAGTCTCAACTTTCCAAACATAGTGAAAAATCGCTTTCAAAACAAAAGGGACCGGGATACCTTTGAGGTTTAGCAAAAAGGGAAAGATCGGTACCCTAGGAAATTACTCTAAGGAAAGAATATAGATGAAAACAAGATCAAAAATCGCTAGAGCGACTTACTTTGAGCAACGGAAGATTATGAGATGATAAAGTAGTCACTTAGGGTAAAAGAACCCACTTAGTATTCTTGAGACCAATCAAAATTTGCTTAAATGATGGTTATTCTATGACTCAAACTTTTCAAGCATACAAACCAGCATTCATATGAATGATTGGTGAATTGAGATAAATGATACCCAAGTAGTTTTAGTGCGAAGACATTTTCAACCCCTTGTTCTAACCAAAATATGACAATTTAAACATTGGAACTCAAGGAAAATGAAGTATGGGCAAAGATAAGGGGGATGGCTATAGTTTTATATAGTCTAAGCACTTAAATGACCTCACTGTAGCAAAATATCAGATCTGGTTTTTTACGACAGCGTGGGAAAAGAGCATGAGGAAATGAAAATAACAATACCCAAGTAGCTGAATTTGGTATCTAAACCAGTGCCTATCAAAGGAACGCTATGGAGTCTTAAAGTCTAGTCACTTAAAATGAAATGCAACTCCAAAATAAAACAAGTCATGCTATGCACCAGTGATCATTTCAAATAAAACAAGTGCAAGGCAAGTACTAAGTAACAATTAACTACAAGAGTAACTAGCTTCATATACATATTTCTGCCCAAACTAATCGCACAATGTAATGCATGGATCAACCTCTCCCTTGGGTGAAGTGGAGTGAGGGGCAATGGAGTGTTTTGCAATGTTGTTAGGCTGTCAGTAGAGATTGATTCCAGATCTATGCTGATTAGTTAATTAGACAAGTAAATGATGTGTTTTCAATGCCTTAAACCACTTGCAATTAACCCAGAGATATAAATAAGATCTAAACCTAAATAAATGGCTGTCCTAAGAGTGATTTAATGATGAATTTTATCCCAGCAAGCACTGTCAACAACCCATAAATTTAACCCAGCAATAAAGATGAAAAGTAGATTCAACTAGGGCTACATTTATGAAGCAAATCTAGGAAATAAGTCACCTTATATATTTTTGTGTAAAAAGTCCTAAAAATGGCTCCAAAATCAGATATAAACCTGCAAGTGAAGCCCTAGAGGGTACGGCCTAGCTATAAGATTAAATGCGGCCCTAAGGGGGATCTTAAATGCAAAACTTTTGGGGTTTTGCAGGGATATTATTAATGCCTAAGATGAATTAACCCTAGAATGCAAAACAATGAAAAAAGAGATTGAAATTTTTGATTTTGGGCTACAGGTTCAATCAAGGCTTGTAATGGAATTCAAGTGAGCATCAAGAATAACTAGGGTTTGAGTGCCAAACCCTATCAAATTCAAGAATGCTAGAATTCACCCAAGGATCTACAAGAGAATCACCTAAGTGGGTTCTGCAATTCTACATTGGGCATAATATTTTTCAATAATAAAATCCTAGGGGATACGATCAAGTGTTGAGAGCACATCACCTATTCATCCACAACCAAACAACTTAACTGTACTGAATAAAAAGCTTACTTGCAAATGATCCCAAAGAAGAAACAATTGTTGATCCAGGAGTAACCCAAGCATTAGCAAAGCATCCATATCATAGCGATATCACCAACCATCCATGAACTTTCACCACATAAGATAAGCAAGAGCCAATGAGAGGGTTCTCCACAAGTTTTGCAATGTACAAGGCTGTTTTTATAAATGAAGAGAATAACAACCTCCTCAATAAAAGATAATAAAATCTCTCTTGACATGGTGAAAATACCAAAACCCTAAGTCAAGATACCCAAAACCTAACCAAATGCCCAAGAGATGGGGGTACACCACTACAATGAGTAAAATAATACACGAGTGCTACAAAATATTTCCCTGATAAGGAAGCACTCCACAAGATCCAATCAAATCAATGAAAGAGGGGTCCAAACCTTGGGGTTTGACCCTCAAACACCTGCAAAAGTGCAATGAGCTCAAGAAAAGACAATTACAAGTGTGCCAAATCATCATCAAAGGTCCATCCATCAACCATAAATCTCAAAAGAGGTGAATGCTCCTCTAGGAAGGCCACACGTGTGAATAGAAGCTCTTCCATTATGGGACGTCACCTCCATAGTGGTCATCAACGCTCTAATGAATCCTCCTAAATTGGAGTGTTCCACTCCAAAATAATGCCAAGTGTCCTCCCTAGGCCCAAGGGTGCCAAAGCCATGGAACACACAAGCCAATATGCAATAAAATGTGAAACGTGTGAGTGGTAGAAGAGGATGATCCCTAGAGAAGTGCCACGTGTGTTGGAATGCCTAGTTGGGAAGATAATCAAGGACTAAAGAAAGACAATCAAAGACAAGAAGGAATAGGCATGAAAGAACAATTTTCATTAGGATAGTATACACAAATACAATGATGTGACCCTTGGTTTCATATTCCAAGGTGTCTCTTGGATTTCTAATGACTCTTCCTATTTAGTTATGAGAACTAACTTGAATAGTAAAGACAAAGTACAATGATAATTAACCCTAACGGATTAATGTTTCCAACATTGCTCCCTTAATCTGAAGTGGTTTATAGGAGTCCAAGCAGAGAGCTAATCTGGAGAAGGATAGCTGCAAATAGTTGAAGGTGCTCTTTCAATAAAAAGCTAGTAGAAGCTGATGTCTTCTGCTAAATGGGTGGTTTAAGGATGACCACTAACTTTCGAACTTGGCGCTCACTTTGGTATTGGCTCACCGGTTCCCTCTGGAACTTGGATCTAACTTAGGTTCTATCTTAGCGGTTCCTGGAACATTCTGAAGGCTAGAAGAAGTTGTAATTCTTTTACTAAATGATGGTTTGTGGATGGCCACAAACTCTAGAACTTGCCTCTAAGGCTCAAAGGTTTTGGAACATTTTGAAAGCTAGTAGATCTGATGCATTCTACTAATTGGGTGCCTTTAGGAACACCACAAACCAAATCATGCTTAGGTGGAACATGGTTTTGACTCTGTCTTTGGCTACAACTTTGACTTTGGCTAGGTGGCTTTGGCTTGAAGTATTGGCAACTGACACAAGGTTCTGGCTATGGCTTTGGCTTTGGTTTAGGCTCGCTTGTTTTTGACTGTCAATCATCCCCCCTTGTCAGTATCAAGGTGAGAAGTAGAAAATCTCTGAACTGTAAGATGGATGTTTCATTACTTGTGAACACACTATTCGGTATGACTTATATATCTTCTTGGCTGATGACGACAATTGCCAAGAAGCGGCCCACCCATAGTGAAATCTTCTCTCTTGCATGTTTCTCCAGTATGAAGCATCTGTCTGAAGAATGCGTATGCTTTCCACAATGCTTATAAGGATGGAGATCAAAACAACGATCTTCCTTGTGACCAACTCTATGACAGTGTTGGCATTTCAAAAGCTGATGCAAATTTGTAGTAGGTGAAGATGAACTTTCCTGAAGGAATCCAACATTCTGGAACTCGATAGTTTTGGAATAATTTTAAAGTCACTTCCTTGTCGTATCCATGACCGGTTCTGTGCTTGTTATAGATGATTTCTTTCCAAGGTCTGATGATGGGTTTGGAAAGTGCAAGCAGAAACTGTGTATGACAAACCTCATCTTCATTTTCTTTTGAAGTGGCATCAATGATTTGATTATGTACTTTTGAATGTGCAGGCTGCTGATTGCTCTGAACAAGTATATGTTCAAAATGTTGATTCTTTTGGTGTATCTCATCACATTGGAGCTGTGATTCAAGTTGAAGAAAGTCAATTGTGTCTTGTGAATCTTGTAAACAGCTTAGAATAGATTGGAGAGTTTTCTTGCTGATTGAGACTGTGTCGTCAATAGCGGTGAGTATTAGAGTGTTCAGTAACTCTAATACTTTTTCAGTCCGTGTTGATTTTGTACCTAAGAAAGTGTTCCCCTAGTAATTTTGTGCCTAAGTCACTAAAAGGGGAAAAGTGACATGACCCTTGCATTCATTACATGAGATGTGTAATTAATTTCACTTTATGAGATGTAAAGTGACTTTTTTTAAATATTTAATGAGGTGAGAGAGTTTATTTTTTTCTATGGAGAGAAAAGTGCATTTATCTCATCCATTGATTTGTATTCACAAGATCCAATGTGGGCCCTTGAATCTTGTGTCCATTCGGTTACCCTCATTAATCAAACAAAAAGGCAAAGGGCAAGTGAAAGGCATTCATTCTTTCCATGAGTTTTGGGAGAGCAAGTCAACTTCTTGAGAAGAGGAGGATGCAACTGAGAGAGAAGAGAGGTGATTGGCACAGATTCCTAGACACCTACAACAGCTCAATAGCATGAAAACCGAGGTGAGAATCAGTAGCACGTTTCTCGATACTGCTGGCACAATTTTCGAGGGAAGGTACAACATTTATGAGCAGTTTGTAACTTCGTACAGTACAGTCTTGTAGAAGAGGGGCTTGAATTTCTAGACTAAGAAAGGCATGAAATTCAAGGTAATTAAATGCTGGAGCATAGGCACAAAAACCAAGGATAGCAGACCGTACTGAGGATGAGTTTCGAGGAGGAAACCATACAATTGCAGACAGTCTGTACAATACCTTAAGCATGCATTTCGAGGCAGCTTTGGCACAGAAATTGAGGCTGTTTTGGCATTGTTTTCAAGGCTGGATAGTGGTCTCTATGGGTTGAGATCAGTAGTGTTTACTGTGTATTCATACTGCTGTACTTTTCATTGAAGAAGAAATAATAAATACTCTCTCTCACAGGTTATCCCCCAATGGGGTTTTTCCTGAGGCATTAGGCTAAGATTACGAGTCTGAATTTTTAATGTGTGTGGCTGAGTGTTATTGCAGCCCATTAAATTGTTAAGTTTCCTAAGTGTTTCAGTTTGAACTTGTTTATGAGAAAACTCACTTGCAGCAATCATGACATGAATGGGTTGGGCATTGAACATGTATGTTCAGTGAAAACTTGAAAACCGGTTTGGGGAACTTCAATTTTTTTACAGTTTGAGCCATTTAGGGACTGAGATAAGTGTTAGAGATATGTATATCTCGGGTTGTCCTTCATGTGGTAATGCCTAGCATGAAGGTATATTATTAGTATAGGCATTAGTGTAGAGGGTGAGAAACACTCTACCAGGTGTCATGGATCCAGTGGTGGAGACATGCAAAGGTTTCAGTGACTTTTTCCTTGTGCATGCAATATTTTATAATGCGATAGTGTTATTTTTAATGCAGAAGTGAGATTTTTGCATGCACTCAAATTAGGGATTTGAAAACCTTAATCAGTCACTACATCATTAAAAGGAGGTAGGGGGTAAAGGAAAAAGGTTAATCGAGCATTTTCTTCATAGATTGAAGAGAGAGAGAGAGAGTGAGGGTGCATTCAGTGCATGAGGAAGGGCACATTCATCTGAGAGAGATTGAGGGCGACTTCCAGGCAGAGTGAGGGCGTAGTTTTCCTTCTAAGACTGAGGGGCCACATCATTCCTATGTGTGAGTGATCATCACATGAGATCTCTTCAGAACTGAGGAGCAGCAACAAAGGGGCGCAATCTTGAGAGAGGGAGCACACTTTCTGACTGGAGGAGGGCATAGATCTGAGACATATCAGGTGTACTTGAGGTGTATCCATTAGGAGGCAGAGATTGCTTCATTGAGATTGCTTCAGTGATTGATCGGATTCATCAGCCGAGAGATCAGAGATTGATCAGATAGAGGAGGGCGCATTCTTGAGTAGAGGGGGTGCACTTTCACTAGAGAGGAGCGAGCTCTGAGATAGAGTTCATCAGATCTTAGAGAGGGTATCACTGAGACAGTGATCCAGAAGTAGAGGGGCGAGAGGCCCTAGTCAGATAGCAGATACAGAGAGGGGCACTATATGAAATGTCCTAGAAAAAAAGTTATAGAGAAAATTCCAACCTATCTTGTTTGACGCTGATTTCAGGATCATTCAAAAACCCTAACTTCCCGATGTCATATATCCAAAAATATAGTGAATCAACATCTGAAACTCGTACCATAGGTTCTTCAAGATCTCTACCTCATCTCCTCCTAGGGTCACTGTTTGAAGATTCCTAGAACAAAATTTATAGCGAAAATGCCAAATTGACCTGTTTAAAGTTGATTTCAGGATCATCCAGAAACCCTAACTTCCCAAGGTCATATCTCCGAAAATATAGCAAACCAACATCTAAAACTCGTACCATAGGTTCTTTCAAGATCTCAAATTCATCTCCTCAAAGGGTCACTATCTGAAGCTTCCTAGAACAAAAGTTATAGTGAAAATTCCACATTGACCTATTTGAGGATGATTTCAGGATCATTCAAAAACCATAACTTCTCGAGGTCATATCTCCTAAAATATAACGAACTATCCTCTGAAACTTGAACCATAGGTACTTCAATAACTCCTATGCATATCCTCCAAGTGGCACAGTCTGAAACGCCCCCAAACAAAATTTATAGTGAAAATGCCAAGATAACTTGAAAATCTCCTCCTTTGGAATGATGTTCAATCTTTGCTCATCCTCTTCTTCAAATATTGCAACCCTTTCCATTAGTGTGCCTCTCCTATGAGATATCCATGTCTTGGATGTTTGAGTGAACAAATGAGGAACTGCTCCTTTTATTTATACTCCTCTTAAATCACTTTTTGGGCCGACATAACATTGTTCAATATCTTGGTAGGGCCAATCCAACATTCTGGCTGGATTGACTTTTCAAATTCTTTCATATCTCATTTCTATGGAGTTAGAGAGAGTTCCATATATTGTTGAAAAGATCTCGAAATAAGTTTTTCAACCATATAACCTATACTCCAATTTGAGCTAGGTATCTAGAGTAGAAATGCCTTCAAAGATAAGGTATCCAAACTGGGCATCCAAAAATAGTATTTCCAACAATCTTCATCTTGCAATCTCTATCTGTAGTCTCCCCATGTCTTTGACATTAATGCCAACAGGATATCCTTGCCGTTGACATTAATGACAACAATATTTCCAACACCACAAGCCAATGCAATCTCAATACAATAGCAATCTTTGCAATAATTTACAATTTTCTGCAACAAAACTGATTTCAAGGAGAGGAGAGGCTATATACCAAAGATTATGCCCACATTGGATATACCCATGAGTAACCAACACTCATATGCAAAGAATACCTTGACACAGAGGATGGAGGTGATTTATCCAAGGCCATCGACATAACTACATTATAGCATTAGTCTACTTGCGAGTTTAGATTCATTGCAAGTAAGACAAAAGGTCGTAGCTCGAGGTGCTCAGAGAGCAGGAGCGGCTCCTAAAGATTTCTGTGATTTCTCATCTTCCTGAATTCGATCTCAAGACCTTAGATACACTACCTAATCAATCAAGCAAGAAGCCTCTGATAATCCAGACTGCCAGAGGAGACCGTGAAGAAGAAACAAAGGTTTCCCACTGTGTTGTTGGCTTTCAAGGTGCATATGTTCTTAGCATTCCACACAAGGTAACTGTTATCACCTAGGATGTAGTTACCCCTATGGATGGATCCAGTCATGGATGGCAATAGGGAAGGGCAACTCAATAGGTGCAACCACGATCACCTCGACCTCCAATATATGGTTGTCACGCCAGTCGAGGCAACCTTCACTTTATGTTATCTAGCCCAGACAACAAAGGGGGAGACCCGATCTACTCCCGACAGGAGAGATCAAAACCAAGACACCAAATCAGGGTATTTCTAGTTGAAGTTAGGTGTATGGTTTATCCTAGACCTAAGGATGAAGTCACAAGCCAAGTGAGGGGTTTAATAGGTATAGCTTTGGTTCATAGTTGAAGTGAAAGTGACTTACAATGTTTAGAGTGAGATCTAGGGCTAGTGTACTAGGTCAATGTCAAAGATCCACTGCCTTGGGAACCGTGTCCAATGCAGGGTTGTTTAGGGGTCAGATTGGGGCTAACTAGTACATGAGACAATCTTGACTATGGTTCATGATGTCTTCAAAGGTATAGTTCACCATGCAAAAGTCAAACCACAAGTCAATCCAACAATCTAGGAGAGTTGGGTTGTCTTGGAGATAAACCAGTGCCTTGGGAATTGGGGAGTGGAGTCAAAGTAGGGTTGACTTATGGTTTAGGACTCCTACAACATGAGATAAGTGGACAGTATAGGTCTTGATGTTTAAATGTGTCTAGATCTAGGTTTGACCCAAGTGGACCACAATCCCTTAAAACAAGGAATGCAGTCCCCAAGGCAAGATTTGGCAAAGTGACAGTCTAGACCTAGGTTTTGAATTATTCCGGTTTTAGATCTCCAAAAATCTCAAGTACCCAGTTCCTCGAAGTGAGTGAACTCACTTCTCCAAGGTGGTGCGACTTTCCCTAAGGAGGCTTCAATCAGGGTTTAGGTGGGTCAAATCATGTCGGATGGCATCCAAACTTTAGATCCGGGTAGATCAGTCAAGTAGGGGTATGGATCTGTAATTTTGTGGCAATCCACCGGTTAGATCTTTGTAGATCTGAGTTTAAGTGTTCCAAGTGGTCCAAAATGGGGATTAAATCCCTTAAAATGTGGAATGGGGCCCACAAGGTGAATTTCAAGAAAGGGACATCCTGGGTGTATGTTATTTGATGTGTAGATGTCAAATCAAGTGGAATCTCAAACACCCATCGCTTAGATCTAGGTCAACCTGCTCAAATGGTGAAGTGCGCCTTCCTTGGGAGAAGCTAGGTTGGCTTGGGAGAGGGGTCAAACGGAGGCCAATCCTCACCAAACTATAGATCCGGGATGCCGTGGATGCTATAGAGGTGGGTTTTCAATATCATGCCCAACAACCCACTAGATCTCAGTAGATCTAAGAAAATGTAAAATTGGGGTTTTGATTAATTAGGGTTTTAAGTGTTTTTGACAATTGGATAGACTATGGAGATAGAACTTACCTTGAGATCATACCTGAATGATGTGGTTGAGATGCCTTGATGTTGAGGAAGATTCCCGCAGAGATCAAATGAGAGATTGTTGATTTGCTTGCCAATTTGATGCCCAAGTCCACAAGTGCGCCTTCCTCTACCTGTCAAACCAAGGAATGAAATTCAATCAGTAAGATCAAGCATGGAAGAAATACAAGAGAAATGCAAATAGTAACATGAAATAGAAGGTCCTGGGACAGTAATACTCCCTGTTACCAACGAAGAGCTCCAAAGAAGAAGTAGGGAGAGTCTTCCCCTACCAATACCTCCTCCTTCAAGCAAATCGGCCTCCACCTGTAGATGCAAAAATCGTGGTACAATAGATATGGCAAACAAGATCTCCAATAACTCAGTGCAAAGGAAGAACCAACGAACGAACACCAAAAAACATTCACCACAACATTGGAGATAGATGCAATAATAATTTTCTATTCCAATAATCCAGAGCCAAAAGTCCCTTTACAATGAGAGGCTCTCTCCTTTAAATAGGAAGGAGAGGCATCAAAACCCTAACCACTTTTTGAATGAGTGGCTAAGATTAAAAGATACAAATGTCTAATCAATGGTTGAGATGAGCTCAACAACATAATACATGGATCACACATAAAATATAACATAAGTGGACAAAGTCGCCCTAGGAGAGGGGAATCCCACCAAATCATGATGACAAAATATCATAAGAGGCTCATGGTGGGTCCAAGGGGTAATTTTATCCCTCCTTGGTCAATCCCCATGGCACAATAACCAATACATAATCATGAAAGTACCAAATCGTGCCTCCCAGGTGAAGTCGTGGTCCTCCAAGGTGAAGTCGTGGTCCTCAAAAGACCTCAAAAAAATCCACAGAAAGTGCCATAAGTGATGGATGCGGGCCCCGATGAAGCTGAAACTGCAGGAGGAGGTGTGGAAGGTCCCGATCTATCATCACTGATCATCCCATGCCATAACTTTGCCTCAGTAGCCCAAATCGATTTCCTCAATAGCCATTTCTACCAATCCTGAAATGCCTCGGGAAACGTGAAACTGCCCAAACTGCCTCCTGGAGTGATGGCGCTGTCAAGGTGAGGGTGCCAATGTGTCCGGGAGGGGGGTAATATGGTAAAAACAAGTGGCTGGACCACCCCCTCCATCATCAGCGCCCTAGGTCATCCGGATAAAAGCAATCTCTGCTCCGACAGGGCCTCCAATAGACCAAAACTGCACTAGGACAGCCTACTGAGGCTAAATCATCACTGTAAGTGCCCGGAACTGAAAACAAACTGTCCCATTGGACTCAGAAGGTCCAAATCCATCCAAGATGTGTACTCATACACCATATGAATCTCCGCATGATCAAAATAAATATCCAATGTACCGGAACAAGGCCAATAATAATGATCTGTAGATGACCAAACACTGCTGTATCCCAAGAATCATCATCATAACCCTGTAGCTGCTGCATAGAATCATCCTGTATGTGTACATGGACCATATATCATCTATCCATATCATCATAAGGTCCAACATCTCATGTCCCATGGTCCTCCATGGTCAAACTAGGTCTAACCAAGACCAAATACAACTCAGACTATCATCCATAGCTGCTGCAAGGTGTCAAGGTTAATACATGCTTTACAATTTATTCAAATAGCTTCTATAACACAGAGTAATCATGACTGGCGATCTAAATCCAAATATATAGTGTTGTTAGTTATTATTATTACTCAGACTAGACTTTCAGGACCATACTCACTTCATAGTTGTGATCAATTTGCTAGTGAAGGGTGAAGGCTGAAATAAATGGCTAGGCTAAGGGATGACTTGACTAACTTGACTTTGTGACACTTTGGCAAGGGAAAGGGAATACACACTATAGTATATACTGAATGAGCAATAACACAGGGAATGGCGGTGTCTCACAAATGGATGAGTTGTTTAAAGAGGGTTTATTCACCTTCACAGATGCGCACAATCCATAATACAAGCAAGGCCAGCAATTGTTTAGATATAACATTTAAGTTCCATTGCTTTTTGGGCCTGAGGTTTCCATAGCCTTGATCTATGTGTGTTTACAAACACATTGCATAGATTTACATTTATTTTTAGGCTTTCTGCTGCAGGTGTGTCTTTAAGGCACTTGTTTACCTGAGCACTTCTAGGTGTGTCATGGACAACTTGTTTACCTAGGTATTTATTTTTCCAAAAGATATAACATTTTATTTTTCATGGCCATTTTCATTTGGCATTTCTTTCATATACAAGATATAGCATTTGATTTTTCCAGATTTTGTATTGATGGCAGCACTAAAAGTTTCAGGTTTAGCCAACACAACTTTAGTGACTAGGGGGAATTCTCATGGAACTCCAACTCACCATAGGTAAGTTTTGTCACCAACTCAGAGCCGAGACACAATGAACAGGGAAGCTCATCCAATACAGAGGCTACAGTGGGGAAAGGTCCTCCATGTCACTAGTCAAGTAGCAAATCAGGGTGATAATCTAAAAGGTAGGCCATGGATGGATGAAGATAATGAAAAGATGAAGCCAACACTAGCAAGCCATAGTATGGTGTAATGATCACCTCTATTCTCCCTAAGGAGGGTATGTACCAATGAGTATGAATAGTGAACTTCTAGGTCTGAGTAGGGACAGTAATATATATATAATAGGTCAACCAGGTCCAAATATCTATATGATCGCCAGATCATGACATTAGGTGCTAAGACATGCTATAAGAATAAGTATAAAAGCAATCTAACCATAACACAATAGTATACCTGCTGAGTCATATACCTGAAAGCTCATCAACCTGTACCATCACCTGTCCTCTGAGACTGCTGCTGTAACTCTGGGCACTAGTGTCTGCTCTGTACCAATGGCATAATGGCTATATCGGGCATCTCTCTGAGTGTCCTGAAACTCAGTCATGGCATGGGGAATATAACTGCTGCCCACAATCTGATAGTGATCCAATATAAATGCTCATCTCGGCATCTCAAATGCAAGGGAACTGGCTGAATAGTGTACTGGAATGAGAAAAATAATGTATGGTAGCCCGGCTACTATATATGTGATAACAGTAACTACATCAATGTAAGAGAAGAATCTGCCATCCTCAGGTGGTTTCAACCATTGAGAATTGGAACCGCACTTTTGCTCAATGTCATTCAAATGGTCTCAACAACAAATTTTACAATGGAAATATTAGATGCAATGGAAAGCCACTTTGGACATAATCGAACTATTCATTCTCTGATGGACGACAGGCTTTGCTGCTCCCTGTAAACAGTTTTCTTCATCAACCACTGGCACGCGAGACAAAAGGATGTTTTTTTTTTCTCGTAGAAGTTATATGACAAATCTACTGCAACTAATTGGTGAAGACTTGGAAGTCCAGATGGAAAGGAATCATAAAATATATTATGAGATAGATTCACATTGCTGATATTGACCAAACTTGAGATGGAAATTGACAATGACTTTGTCAAATTGTTGTATGAAAGCTTTAAAGAAAGCTAGTTAGTGAACCAGGAGACTTAGACAAATTTTCGGACAACTTCATATGAGCCAAGTTAAGTGTTCGAGAGTGTAATACATTTGAAAATGTCGTCTGGCATAACGCCACTGAGAAAATTGTTTGCAAGAACCAAATTATTCAAATTGGTAAGTCTCCTCAGTTCCCTTGGAATAGAACCGGAAAGATTATTGAAGCCCAGATCAAGGTTCTTCAACAAAGAGCGGTTGCCGAACTGACTTGGAATGGAACCACTCAAGATGTTATTGTCCAGCTTCAGCTGTGTCAGATTTGACAACCCTCCAACACTCCTAGGAATTGAACCTTGCAAGTTATTTGCAGAAAGATTGAGATAAGTCAGATTTGCCCAATTTGATAGAGTATTAGGTATCTGTCCGGTCAAATTATTGGATGACAAATTTAGAGTAGTCAAGATGGATAAGTAGCCAAAGAGTTGAAGGAATGGTTCTCGTGACAACATTAGAACACTCAGATTGGATAAACTACCATGTGAAGGAGTATGAACCCCATTGATAGATGCTGAGTTGAGATCCAATAGCCTCTACAGTGAGAAAAACATATGATCAATCGACTTTTAGATAGGAAGACACTGATGTTTGTGAGGGATTTGGCTGAGGGAATTCAGTATCATGAATCGTATGTAGGTCATGAAGACAATAGTTCGTAGACCTAGGTAGCATGCATACCAATACTAGAATGCAAACACAGAGAAATATATGCCAATATGACGGAGAATAAAAACATAGCATACACACGAATTGAAGATTGTGTGAAAAGAAGGATTACCTTCAGAAATTCGTAGACGAAAGACAACAACTGTAGGAGAAGCTTTAGAGGCAGAATTGGTAGAGCAATCGTGCAAGAAGTTAGTACTCTAGGGATGAGCAGGCAAGACTGGTAGAGCAGGAATATGGCAGCCTTGATGGCCCATGAGATAGGAGTAATGTCAAAGCTTGCACTTTGATACCACTGTTGGAATGCCCAATTGGGTAGATAATCAAGGACTAAACAAAGACAATCAAAGACAAGAGGGAGTAAGCGTGAAAGCACAATTTTCATTAAGATAGTATACACATAAATACAATAATGTGACCCTTGGTTTCATATTCCACGGTGTCTCTTGGACTTCCAATGACTCTTCCTATTCACTTATGAGAACTAATGTGAATAGTAAAGACAAAGTACAATGATAATTAACCCTAATGGATTAACGTTTACAACAATGTGGATCATCAAAATTCCTCTAAATATGTAGAGAGGATGGTGCTCTCCAAAGGTGGCCATGTTATCATGTAATGTTCCTTTCCGCTTGAGTGCTTTAGGAGGACGATGTAATAGCCTATTGGATTCCTGTAGGCTATAGTTGATGACAAAAAGGGAATTAATTAGTTATTTAATGTCACCAGACAAAAGGAACATTATAAAGTGACGTCGAGAAATTAATTCGTAAAGTGACTATTGAAAAAATCACTTTATTAATAAATAGGGGAAAAGGGTAAAAGTTGCCAAAAAGGGTCAAAGTAAGAATAAAAAGGAAAGTAGCCTCATTCTTTCTTTCATTCATGGTGTTTTCACTTTTCAAAAACTTGATAGCTCTTGTGGCTTTTGACTTGGGACAAAAACCCTAAGAGAAAATATTGATTTCGGTGGTGAAAATATCCACCCTAGTCAATTGGTTTGGAGAGATCACTCAGATCTCTTGTTTGTGCTTCATTGTCATGGTTGGTTCACAATTTGTTTTTCAGATCTATAGAGTTTGGGTTGAGTTTCAGAGATCATTCTTGAGGAAGCACACTTGTACAAAGGGGGGCGCACAAGTTGAGGGAGAAAGCCATGCTTCCAGCTTCTTTCCCTTGTGCATGCACTATTTACTATTGCTTCATATTCAGATCTGAACTTTCAGGAGGAGAACGTTGCCAGTAGAAGAATTGTGGGTTTGATGAAGTCGTGGTACTGTTTATGAAGTAAGGCGCAACACTCAGTTTCATTAGTCAAACTTCATAATTCTCTCATTATGTCTTCTTCATAATATTTTCATTAGGTTTTGCTTCCCTCAAGATGAGTAGGGTTTCTGCTCGAAACGTCGGTTTCAAATTCATAACGCAGTAAAAATCCAAAAGATCATGGAGGATTCACTAGTCAAATCGAGGTCTGAAATAAAGGGAGTTTGCACCATCTTAAGGCAACTTGTGGTACTAGGAGGGCGCACTAGTGTAGTAAAAATCATCGATTTTCCTGATTTTTCGTAAATAGAGCGATTTTTTCCTCAAGTTGATTTTTCGGTGAGGAAAAATAGCGATTTTTTAAAATTTAAATACCACGCAATTTTTTGGGTGTCACGATCGAAAAAATTGACGGGTTAGGGGGGATCCGTGGCTTAAAGGGGAAAAGAGTGGTAATTTTTGCATTTTACTTTCATGTGATTGTTGGAGAAGGAGGGCGAAGGGCAGGAGGAGATCATCAACCACTGTGGAGGCATCCAAACACCATTTGCCATCACCATGGAGGATTTTTGTGGAGCAAGAGTTCAAGATTCAAACCAACCACTCAATCTTCCTCTCACAGTTATGCACATTGTATCCGACTGTTTCTTCTATCTTTTCCATAGATTGTTTGTGTGTTTGCTTGCATTTTTTCTTGCATATTTTTTTGCCTAGATTTTGCTATTTTTTTTGCCATTTTGGCCAATGATTTCCATGCCCATAAATATGAAAAACAGTCACAATGTAAGGGAGTTTTTCAATGGAATGGCAAGCTTGTTTTTTTAGCTGTTTAGCCACCCTCTTGTTCTCATTTTTCATGACTTAAAATCTAAATTTAGAGGTCTGATTTTTTTAACCAAACTGTTGCTATTTTTTTCAAAAGGGTTTAATGTTTTTTGTGCCCTAGGCTTGCATTTTGAGGCTGTCATTCCCTTTGCAAAAATGCCAAAGCCTTTGGACCCATTTTGGCAGTATGGTGAGCCCGAGGATGGGACAAACATGCATAATTTTAAATGCAAATTATGTGGGCATCGCATGACGGGAGGGATCAATAGGTTGAAATACCATCTAGCTAAACTCCTTATGCATAATGTTGGCCTTTGTATTGTAGTGACCCTAGAGATCATGAGATCTGCACATGAATCAATCAATGAAAAGTACAGAAAGAAGGATGAGATCGCAACAAACAGAGATGAGCTTGCAGTGTTTGGCTTAGCAAGAAGTTCAGGGGTATCACTATCTACGACTATCCATTGATTCACCTATCGGGAGGGGGGAGGCTCATCCTTTTTTGTTCCACGGATAGGAGTTGGAGCACAACCTTCTATCAGTTCACTTGTAAAGAAAACAGAGAGGGTACAAGCAAACATGGTAATGGGGAGGTGTCTTTATTGGAGTAACATACCTCTCACCATTGTTAGAAACAATCCATTTTGGCAGCAGATGTGTGATTCCATTGTAGTAGTTGGACCAGGGTATAAAAGTGCCACCTTTGAGGAGTTGCGAGGGCCAATCCTTCAAGCAGAAAAAGAAGGAGATCGGTTCTAGGTTGTGGGAGTTCTAGAAGTCATGGGAGACCACTGGATGTACAATTATGTCTGATGGTTCGATAGATGGTAAGGGTAGAACCCTTACCAACTTCTTGGTACATTGTCCTAGAGGTACCATGTTTATTAAATCAGTAGATGCATCAACCTATGTAAAAGATGCAACACTCTTATGTGAGTTGATGGAGCGGTTCATCCAAGATATCGGGGTGCACAATGTTGTGCAAATTATTACAGATAATGCAACTAATTATGTGGCTGTTGGTAGGATGCTTATGGAGAGGCACCCCACTTTGTTTTGGACTCCATGCGCTGCTCATTGTATTGATTTAATGCTAGAGGATATGGGGAAAATTCCCTTCATCAAGGAGGTGTTTGATCAAGCTAGAAGCATCCCCAAATTCATATACAACCATGCTTTTGTTCTCAGCCTCATGAGGAGGCACACCAAAAATAAGGAGTTGAAGTGTCCCAGAATCATGCGTTTTGCCACCTGCTTCATTACTCTTTAGTCTTTGCTTCAATGTTAGTTTGTTTGAAGCAAATGTTTGTTTGTGATGAGTGGCTTGATTGTGCATACATTAGGAAAGAGGATGAGAGAACCATTACTAAGTTGGTGTACATTGATTCCTTCTGGGAAGGAGTATAGAAAGTGTGCTTGATGAGTGAACCTTTGGTAAAGATTCTAAGACTTGTTGATGGTGATAAGCCCGTAATGGGATATTTGTATGAGGTCATGGATATGGCCAAAGAAACCATCCGAAATTATTATGTGGGCAAGGGTACCCATGGGCACAATAGGCACATCTTGTGGGATTTGATTGATAGTTGATGGACCAGGATGCTTCATCGACCCATTCATGTAGCAACACTCTTCCTCAACCCCTCATTTTCCTACAGATGCAATTTTGATTTTGACGACGAGGTGTTGAAAGGGCTCCTCACTTGTATTCAGAGGATGGTACCTGATTATGAGACTCACAATCAAAGCAGCTGGGAATCGACCCCCCCCCCCTCGAATCGATCCCGAATCGCGCTCCAGACGGAATCGATGCGGGATCGATTTTGGAAGCGCGATTCCGGATCGATTCCTGAAGGAATCGATTTTCCAGTTCGCGAATTCAAGCAAAAAAAAACGATCCCTGGAAAATGGTAATTCGCTGGGGAATCGTCGCTCCCAGATCGATCCCGGGTCGATCCCGGATCGATTCCCAGTCGAACCCGCAGAAAAAAAACGATTCCTAAATCGATTCCCAGACCGATTCCGCGGACGGGCGGATTTTTGAAAAAAAATTGAGTTTTGGAATTTTTTTTAGGGTTTTTTTTTGTTGGGATAGGTCACTTTGGGCCATTAAAAGGTGAATGAGTCCATTTGGACTCATTCCATTGCTCATTTGTTTGATTGAGAAGAGTTTGAGAGCTTTGAGTTTTGAGAGCTTTCATCATTGAGTGGGAGATTGAAGGGGAGATTGAAGGGGAGAGAGCTTGCAAGGGAGATTGAAGCTTTCATAGAGACATTCAACCACCATTGAAGAGCTAAAAGGTAGGCTCTATAAATTCTTCTTTGTTTGTTTTTGCAATTTTTTTTTCACTATGTTAAAAAATGGAAAACTTGCAATGTTCTCTTCTCCTACTCTTTCCAATATATTCTTCTCCATCGTTATATTGCAGGGAACAAGTGACTCTCATCTTGAATCAAGAAACACGATGGGTATGTGGTTTTGGTTTTTCATTCCACTTCTTCTCATTATGATGGTGTTGGGAAGTAGATGTGGTGGTGGTAGTGATGAGGGGGAAGAGGTAGAGAGTGATGCATACCAAGGAGAAGAGGAGGAAGGGGAAGAGGATGATGATGAGGATGAGGGTGAGGGTGATGTGGGGCAAAAACTAAAAGACACAACACCTTTGTGGAAGTATGTGACAAGGCAAGGGGGAGGGAGAGGGGGTGGAACCACAAAGTTTGGATGCCCCCATTGTGGGAAAACATACACAGGTTCATATACCCGGGTGAGAAAGCATTTGTGTGGGGTTATGCCATGCGATGTAGGTAAGTCTCATGGAGTCAAAACTTGTGACAAAGTGGGAGCTAAAGAGAGAAGCAAATACAGGATGGAAGAAGAGGCCGCTCAAAACAAGTCCAAGAGATCGAGGGTTGATTCTGAATCCCCGCAGTGAATGTTTGGTAGTGGAGTTGCTGCTGGATCATCATCGGCTCGATCGGGAGCCTCATCTCCCCATGGAGTCTCGCCTATACGAGGAAGGACATTATCCGATTTCCTTGACCAAGGTTGTAGAGATGATGTGGATTCAAAAGTTTATCGGTTTCTCTATGCATGTGGTGTGCCATTCAATGTTCTTCGCTCACCCTATTGGCATGAAATGGTACAAGCCATCAATGGTGGCCCTCAAGGATACAGAAGCCCTGGGTATGACAAAGCTAGAACCGTGGGACTTGACAAGGAAAAAGCCAAAATCAATAGTGCTCTTGGAAAGTTCACAAATGATTGGTCCAACTATGGGGTATCCATTGTATCTGATGGGTGGACAAATGTTAAAGGCAGGCCGTTGATAAATATTCTTGGCGTTTCTGCTAGCGGTGCGGTCTTCCTTTCATCCCATGACTACTCAGATCGCTACAAGACCGCTATTAATATTGCACAACCTTTACTTAAAACCATTCAGGAGATTGGGCCATACAATGTCATTCAAGTTATCACTGATAACGCTGCTAATTGTAAGGCAGCAGGAGCAATCATTATGGATAAGTATCCCAACATATTTTGGTCAGGGTGTTTGGTTCACACATTGAACCTTTTGATGCGTGATATTGTTAAGATGAAGGACAATAATTACCGATGGATTGGAGCCTTGTACAAGAGAGGTAAGAAAATGATCAAATTTATTACCAATCATAGCATGGCCCACCACATTTTTCGCAATCACTCTAAGTTGGAGCTATTGAAGATTGCAAAGACTAGATTTGCTAGCTACTACCTCACCTTCAGGAGGCTTTTGAAGGTAAGAGAGGCATTGGCTAGTATGGTATCAAGTGATCCATGGCAGGAATTGAAAGACAGAGTTGCAAGTGCATCGGATAGAAGTGACTTTCAGGAGGTGGAGGACACCGTTCTTGAAGGTCATTTTTGGTCACAGGTTAGGTATGTTCTGCAGTTCACCAAGCCAGTTTATAACATGATTCGTTTTGCAGATACAGATCAGCCGGTGATTGGGGAGGTATATGAGCAGATGGATAGCATGCTTGGTCAAATCAAAGACATTGTTGAGCAAAGAGATGCAGTCTTGTATGACCATATTCATAAACTTGTGGTCAAAAGGTGGGATAATCTAAATGTTCCACTCCATGCCCTTGCATATGTCCTCACCCCAAAATACTATTCTCCAATTTGGTTGGCCCAACCTGCACCTGGGGGTGGAGTCAGGAAAAAACCCCACACAGATCCAGAGGTTGCTGCTGGGTATATGCTTGCATTAGAAAAGTTGGTCCCTGATGAGGAAGAGTGTGCTCAAGTACGGAGTGAATTGAGCATATACATAAGTGAGCATGGACGCTTTGGTTCGCTGTTTGCAACCAAAGATCGAGACAGATTGGATCCTATCCATTGGTGGAACATGCATGGCTCTGGAGCCACATATTTGCATAAATTGGCACTGAGGGTGCTATCACAGGTTGTTAATAGCTCTTCTGCAGAGAGGTGTTGGAGCACCTACAACTTCATCCACAGTGTAAAGAGAAACAGTCTGAATGTAGATCGCGCAGAAAGCTTGGTTTATGTGCACTACAACTTGAGGTTGTTGTCCCATTATTGTGAGGCGGCCAAGAATGATAGAACATTTTTGACTTGGGACAACAATCCAGAGGAGGCTAATGTGGAGGATGGAGCCATAGCATTAGAGCGCTTGGAGGCTGAACTATTGGGTGATCATGATGATCCAATTCAGACTACCCCTACAGAGATGCCACCCCCAAGCAGAAGCAGCTTTCCAGATGTAGGAGTTTTGCCTTTAGCTTCACAACGTCCAATTTCATCCCGCGGGGGCCATTCATCTTCTACTCATGTTCCACGATCACTTCCACCAGCACCTATTCCACCTAGAACACGGGAAAAGAAATTGGAAGTTACTCGTGGCAAGCGGAAAGCTTAGTAGATTCATAGTACTTTGTAGTTTGTAGTTTGTAGTTTGTAGTTTGTATTTCATTTTCATGTTTATTTTGGCGGTTGGCGGCTTGGCCTATTTTGTAAACATTATGGCCTAGTTTGATGGCAAATATTATATGTTGAAATTTGAAGGTTGATGTTGTTGATGATTGATGATTTGATGATGCTCATTTAATGAAAATGTTATAAGTTATAGCTCCTAGAATCTAGAAGACGAGATGATTAATCATTAATGTTATATCAATGTGTACTAAATGGTTATATCAATATCTAGATTTTATGTTTTGATGTTTTCTATAGCTAATTTGGCATAATACATGTTTTTTTTAATTTATATGCATCAAAATATATTAAAATATATATTATATAAAAAACGCTCCCGAAAACGCTCCCGAAACGGAAGCTTTTGAAAATTTCGCTTTTCGCTCCCGCTCCCGCTCCCGCTCCCCGCTTCGCTCCCCGCTCCCAACAGCGCAATCAATTGTGAGATAGAAGTGTATCGAGATGGTACTGGAGCATTTGGCTTTGTTGATGTTATTTTTGACAGGACCAATTTCATGCTAGGTAAGTTATTAACTTATTACAGTGTTTTAAATTTTAACTTTTATAATTTTATTTGAAAGTTGAATTATGATTTATTTATTTCCCATTTCAGTTTTCCAATGCAATGAAATGTAATTTAGTTCTCTTTCGTTCTTATTTGTTGTAGCTACTTGGTGGTGAACCTATGGTGTAAGGACACCAAATTTACGAAAATTTGCCATCATAATCCTAATCCAAACTTGTACGCTTCAGGATGTGAGCAAAATTGGAGTGTTTTTGAAAAGATACATGCAAAGAAACAAAGAAGGTTAGAATTTCAACAAAGCAATTGCATTTAATTTAATTTAAGAATCTATGATCCTCCAACATATTATAATTTATTAATTTTTGCCCTCCAAACTCATAAATTTTTTTGTTACCCTCTTACAGGTTGGAGTTCACACGTCTTAATGACTTGGTGTACGTCCATTACAATCTCTGCCTGTGGATGAGACAGATAGAGAAAGAACCAGACGCGGATGCCATCTCCTTGGACAATATTGATATATTGTCTAAGTGGATGATGGAGATAGAGACTCCTGTCATGGAGGAGTCACGTACATGGTTAGAGCCAGAGGAGGAGGAGGAGGAGGAGGAGGAAGGGGGGAAGAGGACGAGCGGTTCGGAGATACTATGAAGGGTGATGTGCTAGCAACACCACTGCCTTCTACACCCATTGATGCATGTAGTCTTCCATCCATCACTCAGCGTTAGATATTGGATGCAGGACCAGGGCCTTCTTCTACTAGTGCTGGGGCTAGGCCTGAAAAACGACCTATGGCCTGAAAAACGACCTATGACCTTTTCCCGTAAAGGGGGAGGAGAGGGCATTGATATTAGATAACTAGTTGCTAGTTTTCCTCAGATACATTTATATATGTGATGTCATTTTGTATTGGTTATCCACTTTTGAGTCCTTGATTGGACAACTATGAGGTTTCAGGATTCAATATCGACTTTCATGTATCATTTTATATTTGGCATGACTACATGATATATATCAGTGCTTTCTCCATATTTATGTTCCAATGTGTTTATCTGATGTTGTTGTTGCTTTATATGTTTAAAATTTTGAAAAAAATGAATATATTTTGTATTTTTTAATGTTTGCCGCGGTTTGCCGTTTTTTGCCGATGCTGAAAAATTGTTTTCAGCACCCTTGCCGATTTTTTGCCGATGCCGACATTTACTTCATTGCACACTTCACTGAGCAAGAGAACTGCCGCTAGTGACTAAACCACTATTTATTTCAGCTGTTTATGCTTGCAAAGGGGGCCTGTAATCTACACTTTAGCAGGAGATCTTGTACACAATTCATTGGGGTTTAAAGAGGGCATTTTCAGCCAAGTCGTGTGAGCCATTGTTGAAGAAGGGTGCACTGTGGGAAGAGGCATCAACAGAGGAAAGGTTAAGAAGGAGTTTAGTCCATTTACTTGCTGATTGACTGCCACTTTTTGAAAGGATTCACTGCTGTCACTTTGCTGGGCGCTTCCATGGTCCATCTTCAGCTGAAGAGGTCAAATACAGTCATTTTGGATAAGGGTGAGAGGACTGTTCCAATATTGAGAGCTGCAGGTCACTGCTAACAGCTACAGGAGTGAACAAATCCATATTAACAGGTCTGAAATAGTTCCTAGATTCTGATTATATTGTGTTTGAGTATCATTGTTGCCATAATGATAAAAGTGCTGTAGCTTCCTGTTGTTAATTCTGAGTTTGCTATTGAATCTAATAAATATCACTTGGGAGCAAGTTTATGTTTAAACATTTTGTTATATGAGCTCTGAGATCAAAATATCCCAAGAAGAAACTATTCAAAACAGCCATAAATCAATTATACACTCAGCTATTCTCAGTTGGATGCATTTCAGTGGTATCAGAGTTTGTGATCAAAGTGTTTGTCAAAACTCTCAAACCAAAATACACAGTCAGCTAATACAAAACTCAGATCAGATCTAGACAGGGTCATTACATACATCAAATCAAGTGTTATACCATGCTCATGTGTCTAGGGGGGGAGCCCCAATGATGTACACCTAGGAGAAACCATCAAATACATAAGTAATCACATGAAAAGGTTAGCAAGTGCACTTTTCTAATAATTCAATGTTCCTTTAATTAACATTCCATTAACCTTAGATTCACTATGGTGTGACCATTATTAGACCCTTATTATGTGCTTGATCCCTAACACAAGATGTATGTCCTAAGTCTAAGTGAGGTGAGGGTAAATGAATGAATGTGATGTTAGGAAGAAAGTGATTGCCAATTGGCCATCATAGAAATATGTACAGGAGATAGGTCCATTGTTTGCTTTTCTACACTACGCACTTCTTGGATCTGAGGGACGGTCTCATTGTTTGGTCCCCTCACACATTCCGACATTGGGCACACGCTCTTCATATTCCTTTAGGCACGCTCTTCGTATTCCTTTAGGCCAGTTTAGAGTGGGCTTTCACCGTCTTTGGATAGAGACTGATCACCAGCTTGACCGGTCAGACAGGATCTACCAGGTATGTCAACTTCGAGAGGTTGAGACCGAGGAACACTTCATCTTTCGGTGCCCTATTTGCTACGAGATCCGTGGGCGGTTTCATTGTCTTTTCAGGGACTTTCTTCTTAGTGAGCCCTAGACCTTGTCTAGATTTTTCAGATATCTTGATCAGAGATGTCTAGCCTTATACTTGCAGGAGGCCCTTCAGCTTCACTCCGTCAACCTTCAACAACATTCTCAGTCAGGACCAAGCTCCATTCAGTGTATCACTTCCTTCTTTCTAGTGCTTCCTTCCTCTAGGGACACCAAGAGATAGACATTGGGTGGCACAGACCTTGATCACTCAGTTCAGACACGACAGTCCACCACTACCTCTTCCCAACACCAACGATGGTGATAGTCTCAGCCCCATCGTGTTAAGATTATATGCTACTATAGACAAATTCCAACTTCATTAGCATTCAATACTTTATTCACAATAGCAGCATAATAAGGATCTCTGAAAGATACACAATCAAAAAGCACAAAACAATATACCCTGGGAAACCCTCAAGGGGAAGAAAACCCAACAAGAACTTCCTCAATATAGATGATCAAAGTACAATGCCCAAAATAGGTCTCACAAATAAGAGAGAAAAACCCAAACTCTAGACCCAAGCCAATCCTCCTCCTCCTTCGTAGATATCTCTCTTTCTCCTCTAATGCGAATTGCACAAGTGAGTGATGGTACAAATGAGAGAAGCTCACTCTCTATTTATACTTTACTTTTCACTTGACTTTTAACCCAGCTAGGTTGGCCTCACTTTAACTGACTAGGTCGACCTCTCCTAGAAAGACTCAAATAATATTATATTACATTCTTTAGGGTACTAACGACCTAACTTACAATGGAGGCTTTTCCTCATGACATTTACATGACCAAATATAATAATGACATCTCCGAATGGAGGTAAAACATCGCTGACGGAGTTACAATAATAAAGTACAAGTAGAATATTCTTTGAAGTTATATTAGTTTAACACCCCCCCTTAACAAGAAGGGTATTCTATTGACAACAACATCTTCATGTGTAACTCTACACAACCTCATCGGAGGGAGGAGGGGCATCATCAACATCATCTGGAACATTGGTTGATACATCTATAGATCGTTGGAAGTTCTTCAACAACATCATCATCTTTAGTACTGGAGCATCCTCATCTTCAGCACTGGAGCATCATCTTCTGCAGCACTGGAGCATCCTCATCTTCAACACTGGATCATCATCTTCTGCATATACTTCTTCATGCTGGCACTTTCTGGACTTCTTGAGGGCTGCTTCTTCATCAAATGTTACATCCCTACTAATCTCCATGTGATGATAGCCTGGTATATAGATCCTGAAGGCCTTGGAGACCTCACAGTATCCAACAAAGATTCCTTTCTTTCCGGAAGGATCCAATTTGGTTCTTTTCTCTTTTGGAATATGAACAAACACTGGACAACCAAATATCTTGAGATGACTTACCTTTGGTTTCTTTCCTGTGAACATCTCTTCGGTGGTTTTGAACCTAAGTGCACTATGGGATACTCTATTTTGGACATATACTGTTGTCCTTGTTGCTTCAGCCCATAGATGCATAGGAAGATCTTGATCATTGATCATCGTCTTCACTGCTTCCATAATAGTTCGATTCTTTCTTTCAGCAACACCATTTTGTTGAGGATTATAGGGAGTGGTAAGTTCCCTCTTAATCCCAACATCTTTGCAAAAGGCTTCAAAATATTTTGAAGTGTACTCTCCTCCATTATCTGACCCGAGTATCTTTATCTTCCTTTCTGAAAGATTCTCTATCAAGGCTTTGAATTCTTTGAACTTCTTGAATACTTCACCTTTTGATTTCAGAAAGTAAATCCAAGTCTTTCGAGAGTAATCATCAATGAATGTAACATAATATTCATATCCACTGAGAGATGTGGAGGGCATTGGGCCACATACGTCTGAGTGAATAAGTTCCAATATTCCTTTCGTCTTGGTGTCGCTCTTCGGAAATGGATTCTTTATGTTCTTCCCTTTTGCACATCCTTTACATATTCCTTCATGATCAATCTTGAGATCGGGTAATCCTGTTACTACCTTGCTTACATGTGGTAAGGCTTTGTAGCTTATGTGAGCAAGCCTTCTATGCCGTAGTTCACATGGACTTGTAGTATCATGAATCAAGGCTACTTCTGAATGTCCTTTTAGTTTGTATAGACCTCTTTCTTCTATTCCAATAACGACTGCATCTTCTATAGATTTTCCTTTGGGCCACATGAGAACTTCTCCATCTGTAAAGGCAACCCTAAACCCTTTCTTATCAACTGAGATAGAAAGTAGGTTCTTCTTTAGGCCTAGTACATATAGTACATCCTTCATCTTCATCGTGGTTCATGAATCAAGCTTGTAGGTGGCTTCTCCTATTCTCTTAATAGGGTATTGGTAATCATCTCCTAATGATACCTTCTGATGGGAGTTCTTTTCTTCTAAACTGGAGAGTGTCTTCTTCTAACCTGTCATGTGCTTTGAAGCACCACTATCAATTAGCCATGTGTCATTTCCAAGTGTCACAGACCCAGAGAGAGCGGAGAATAAAACATATTCTTCTACTTCTTCCTTTGCTTCTTCTTCGGCTAGGTGAGCATGATGTCTTTTGTTGCTCTTCTTATTGTATTCTTCTTTTCTTCCTTTGGCTTCAGCTTTTGCGGGTTCTGGTACATCTTCCTTAACAAACTTTGAATGATCATTCTCTTCTAGAATGAGTCCAATCCTATACTTCCAAGCACGAAATTTCTCTATGCCTTCCAACTTGTCATCAAGCTTGGTGCCATCTTAACCCGGAGAGCAGAGAATAACCAAAAATCAAAATTTCTCAAAATAAAAAGCTAAACTCACCAAAAGATGCGCTTGACTGAGGTGAGTATGCTGGTACACTTGGTTTCTGAAGATTGCAAAATTTCACCCTTAAAATTGACTTGCGAAATTCTAATCTGCAGTTTTTGGCTTTCTCTGGTTTCTCTGGTCCAGAGTCAAACTAGGGTTTGACTTTTCGGGAGTTTCAGCCATTGAAAAACTTCGATCTTGGTGCCAAAATTTCGATCGTGGAGAGGTGCACTTCCCTATGCCAATTGCACTAAAAAATTCCACTTTTGTGAGAAGCCCTAATTTTTCCTTTCGGAGAGAGAGAGAGAGTTTTACCTTGTGAAATTTGCTCTTTTTAGGCTAGCTCTGATACCATGTTAAGATTATATGCTACTATAGAATAAATTCCAACTTCATTAGCATTCAATACATTATTCACAATAGAAGCATAATAAGGATCTCTGAAAGATACACAATCACAAATCACAAAACAATATACCTTGGAAACCCTCAAAGGGAAGAAAACCCAGTAAGAACTTCCTCAATATAGATGATCAAAGTACAATGCCCAAAATAGGTCTCACAAATAAGAGAGACAAACCCAAACTCTAGACCCAAGCCAATCCTCCTCCTCCTTCGCAGATTACTCTCTCTCTCCTCTAATGCGAATTGCACAAGTGAGTGATTGTACAAATGAGAGAAACTCACTCTCTATTTATACTTTACCTTTCACTTGACTTTTAACCCAGCTAGGTCAGCCTCACTTTAACTGACTGGGCCGACCTCTCCTAGAAAGACTCAAATAATATTATATTTCATTCTTTAGGGTACTAACGACCCGACTTACAATGGAGGATTTTCCTCGTGACTTTTACATGACCAAATATAATAATGACATCTCCGAACGGAGGTAAAACATCCCCGACGGAGTTATAGTAATAAAGTACAAGTAGAATATTCTTTGAAGTTACATAAATTTAACACATCGCGACAGATAGAGGACTTCTTCCAGGTTGCAGCATTAAGTACCCTCCTACAGGCAACGACGCACTACTCATTGTATTTCTTCTTTTTCTAGCTCTTCCTCCAAACATAGTACTCTTTTGAGCTTCTTTTAGTCGGCCTCGGATGGTAGGAGAGATACTCCCAATGCTTCCAGTGCATCCAGTTCTTCCAGTGGTCCATGACAGTGTCACCATCACCATTTTTGCGTCATAGTTCTTGGATCGTATCTCCTTCTTTCGATCAGCTCTCTTCATATCTTTCCTTGTATATATTCTTCTCTGAGACCGGCTCTTCATTTATATAGCTAGCATTTGATTTGAGTTCTGCTTTTTATCTTTTTTAGGACCTACTTTTACGCTCCCACTTTGTATTGTTCTCATGGTATTGCACTGCCCCGTTGACCTACTTTTGTGGTCATTTGTTGGACATTAATAAAATTATCTTATTTATCTTATCTTATCTTGTAAGTTATATTTCAAAATTCAGATCAGCCCTAAGGCTTTAAATTCACAGGGACTAGATTTGGGAAACCTCTAGGAAAGATGTGAAATTTCCGAATTTGCATTAAGTTTGAATTTTGGAAAATTTCTACATCCTTATTAGTGGTCTCAGTAGATTGAATATACTGCACATGGAAATAATAAATGATTTATCAATATTGATGAATCAGTCTACATGTAGTGCGTACTTGTTTACAGTGCAGGTTGGAGTAAGAGGGATATGCACAAAAAGAGCTGTTCAGCGCTTTCCAGCACCCGGAGAACCCGTATGTGTTATGTGTGGCAGATATGGTGAATATATTTGTGATGAGGTGAGTTGCCCTTATAATGAACATACACTGTCTTCTTCTTGTAGCAATGGTTTGTCACAGTTGGATGTTTGTAAGCATGAAGATTGTCGTCATGCCAACTTGTTGTTTTCTTTGTGCCTATAGACAGACGATGATGTATGCAGTATGGAATGTAAATGTGAGCTGCTACAGCTGCATGCTAAGGAACGTGCTGAGGTTTGGTTTTTGAAATATATCTTTACTTCATTTTTACCACAATTATCAACAAATTCTTTTGGGACAGAAGTAGGCACCAACTACCATTGTCTTAAGAAGATGTGACTTCTTTATTTCATAACTGTTTTCAATGAACAATGAAGTTGGCACAGCAAAAGGTGCTATGATGTGGATGGCAAATTGTGCAATATTAAGAGTTAACAATGGTGTATTATTTCATATCTCATTGGCTCTTCATAATCTTTGCCAGAAAGCCAAAGAAGCTAGAACCTCATTTGTTTCCTGGAGAAGGCCAAAGGGCGCATTACAACTTCCAGAGATGGAAGCAGATACTTGGCAGTCTGCAAGAAATCGATGGACAAAGAGAGGAAGTAGCCTGTCTACATTTGAATGGTACTTGAGTAATGGATTTAAGGTTTTATATTTTGGTCTGTAATGTGCTTCATTTTCTCTGGCTATATATATATCTGTGCCAGGAATTTGTGTTCGTCCTTGAAGACACTCATATTTGCCACATAAAATTGTGTTTAGCAAAATACTTTTATTATTGTACATTTCTGAGGTCATAAATATTCACTCTCTAGCACTAACTTTCTTTGCTAGCTTTGGCCACAATTTTTCTTGTGGTTGAATCATTTCAGTTTTTCTGTATCGATTTAGTGTGAATTTTACTCCAATGTTTTCTGTACACCATAAAATATCTATGCATTCAACTATATTGTTTACATTTGCATAGTATTATCTCTCCCAATGTCACTGAAAATAACTTCACTTGTGAAATTGAGAAAGAAAGAAAAGTGGAATTATATTAATGTCCACAGGTGACTGAAATAGGTCAATGAGAGTTTAAAATACAAGCAGCCACAATGGCTAGTGCCTATGGTGTCTCCAAAATGTTTCTAGAATATAGATTAGTAAAATGAACAAAACAAAATAACAATAAAAAGGGAGTAAACCCTAATAGGTAAACCCCTACACAATGCAGTAGACACTGGTCATTCTTGAGAGGAAAAGAAGTGAAGCACAAGCACTATCGTAGTAGAGTCCTGGCGAGATTATGTGCAAAACTGCTAATGTAAAGGAACCTAATTTGCCTCGAAATAAAAGGATCTTGCCTTTTAGCCAACCACCATGTAAGCACCAATGTTGATCTTGATGATGTCATTACAGAAGCTTTGTTTTAACATCCAAGGTCAAAGAGTCTTGCGTGAAAGAGAGAAATCCAGTGATGAGAGCATGCCTGCAAGATATGTGTTGGGAATGGGAGTGGGCAAATGACCCCTTAAACCGGGCAGCTAGAGCTATGATGTCTAGATAACCTTGGAGCATAACCAAATCGTCTCAACGGTTTCAAGGAAACCCAAGAAATTCTCACTGCCTCACTACTCTATTAATGTCAGTGCTCATGGTTGAGATCCTATTGGGAACTTGACACCTTCAATTACTTAAATAGGCTACACAAATAATGTAATAAAACTAGTGGGTATGGAATTGGATGAGTCCTTTAGGGATTTTCTTTTGAAGGTAACCACCTCTAGAAGATAGCGAGATAAACACCTTTGGACAAGACAATGGCATTTGTAGCAAGGTACCTGTTATCATCAATCTTGTAGTTGCCCCTACAGATGGATCCAAGGTGGATGGTAGAGGGGATAGGCAACTAAAGTAGTGAACCAAGAGAGCCTTAGTTCCCAAAAGGATGGTTGTCACTCCAACCAAGGCACTCTTCGCTTTAGCTATCAAAGCCAAGATAGCAAGGGGGAGACCCAGATCTACTCCCGACAGGAGAGATCAACCCAATCACCAGATCAAATCAATCAAATGAAGTACGTAGGGTGACATGTATGGAACCCCAGAATTAAGGAATTAGGACCACTGTGGAGGCTTAGGAAAGGGGTGAAATGATAGGGATAGATAACACAGTGATTCTATGATTAAGTATGATTCCAGGATTTAAGTGCTAGTTTAAAATGATCAAATTCAGCTGCTTGGAAAATGTGACCCTTAAAACAAGGAAAGTGACCTAGAGAGAAAATTTGAGGTTAGGGCTTTCTAGCATAGCTTGTGAGATGGATTTGACAATGTTAAAACCAACAAGCTCGGAAAAATGACCCAACAGATAGGTAAACCAGATAGTCCAGGAAAGTCACGGGGCTTGGAGAGATCAGTGCCTAGGGGTTTGGGCCTATGGAGGCACCCAAGTAAGACGTTTTTGAGAACCCACTTTGCAATTTGCCTGATCTACAATGTCCAGAAATGGTTTTCCAGTAAACCAAGTCTGTTGACCCAGGGAATTTTTAGAATATTTTGACTTAGGGTTTTAAATGAAAATGACAGATGGATAAACTAATGGAATGGGAAACTTACCTTGAGATCATACCTGTGTGATGGAAGTGTTTGCCATTGTGTTGAGGAATGCTCCCGCAAAGATCAAATGGGAAAACTTTGATTTTTCTTGCCACAATGAGATGCCCTAGCTCCACACGTGTGCCCTCCTCTTCCTGTCAAACCAAGGAAATCGATTCAATCAATAAGATCAAGAATGGAGGAAATACAAGCAAAAGCAAATGATAACATGAAGTAGAAGGTACAAAGATAGTAATACTCCCTGTTACCGACGAAGAAACCCCAAAGAAGAGGTAGGGAGAGTCTCCCCTACAAATGCGTCCTCCTTGAACCAATTCGGCCTTCACCTGTAGATGATAAAAACGTGGAACAAAAATAGATAGCAAGATAATCTCCAATAACCCAGTGCAAAGGAAGAACAAATAGTTGAACTCCAAAAGCATTCACCACCACAAGACAAGTAGATGCAATAATAATTTTCTATTCCAATAATCCAGAGCCAAAAGTCCCTTTACAATGAGAAGCTCTCTCCTTTAAATAGGATGGAGAGATACCGAAACCCTAACCACCTTTTGAATGGATGGCTAAGATTAAAAGATCAAAGTGATCTAATCAATGGTTGAGATGAGCTCAACATGAAGTACATGGATCAATATAACAATACAATACATCAATGGACCAAATCGCCCTAGGAGAGGGTGTCCCACCAAATGTCAATGATAAAACATAAGAAATAGCTCATGGTGGGTCTAGGGGGTCATGACTTTCCTCCCTAGTGTGTCCCCATGGCACAAAAACATAAGATAACCAAGCTAGACACCAAATCGTGCCTCTCTGGGAAAGTCGTGAGCCTTAGGAGGCTCCAGAAAACCATAAAAAGTGTCGGAGAGATGGGTGTGGGCCCCACTGAAAGCTGAAACTGCTGGAGAAGGGGTGGAAGACATCACACTCATCATCAAACATCATCCCATGCCAATCCCTTGCCTCAATAACTCAAATCGAATCCTTCAGTAGCCATTTTCACCATTTTTAATCTACCTCGGGAAATGTGAAACTGCCCAAATTGCCTCCTGGAGTGCCTGTGCTGTCAAGGTGAGCCCACAAGGCTCTTTGGGAGGGGGGCAATATGGTAATAACAAGTGGTTGGACCACCCCCTCCATGCACAACGCCCTAGGTAAACCAGTCATATCCAACCTCTGCTCTGACAGGCCATCTGACAAGCCAAAACTGCACTAGGATGCCCAACTGAGGCCAATCATCACTGTATCTGCCTGGAACTGAAAACAGACTGTCTCATTGGACTCAGAGAGCCCAAATCCATCTAAGGTGTGTACTCATACACCCTATGGATCTTAGCATGATCATATAAAATATCCAATATACCCGACAGACCAAATAATAATAATCTGTAAAAGTGTTGAAAAGCACAAATCATCATCATAAGCCTAAAACCACTGCATAGAACCATTTGGTGACCTGTACTAGACCATATATCATATTCTCTGCATCATCTGAGGTCTGCCACCTCATGTCCTGTGGTTGACTTTTGGTCAAACTAGGTTTGACCAAGTCAACATGACCAATAATATGACTTAGGCTATCATCAAACTGCTACTAGTGTCAAAGGTTAAAGCATGCTATACAATTCATTCATGTAACAATTATAACAAGAAGTAATCATTTACTGGCGATCTACCAACAAATATATAAGGCTTTTAATTATTATTATGACTCAGACCAGACTTTCAAGACCATACTCACTTCATAGTGGTGATTAAATTGCTAGTGAAGGGTGAAGGCTAAAAATTAAAAGGCTAGGCTGAGGGATGACTACTAACTTGACATTGTGACACTTTGGATATGGAAAGGGAGTACACACTCTAGCATATGCTGGATGAACAACAACACGGGGGATGGCAGTGTCTCACAAATGGATAAGTTGTTTTAAAGAGTGTTTATTCAACTTAGGCATCATGTCTACATGTAAGATGATCCAAGTTCATTCGGATCCATTAATTTCACTTTATGGCCTTTTTGGCCTAGATAACCCTTCGGATTTTAGGTGTGCTAAAAAGCACAACTAATTGCAGCTTGCATCCAGGGCATGTTTATACATATACATAAGGTCAGCAATCGTTTAGATATAGAGTTTAAGAACCATTGCTTTTTGGACCTTTCTTATACTCTTCAAGGAGTATTTATAGCTTTTCATTGCTCTTGCCCTTTATTCATGTGTGTTAAGAAACACATTCTAGAGTTTACAATTTCTATGGGCGAATTTACATAAGTTTCCTTTTATGACTAAAGTTTACTCTCGACTGCAAGAGAGCCAAGCTTAGAGAAATCTTAAAATTGTTGAATGGATGATTAGGTTTGAGAGTTCATTTGCAAATGAATATCACTGAGATCAGGAAAACATAGCAGATATACCAAACAGAGAATGCATAAACATAATAAACAAAGTTATAAAGTTACGAGCATGAACTTATGTAGGGAAAGAACCAGCTCTGTTTCAGATCACTGAAGAACATACAGCTGAAACATAAGAATTCTGGTACAGATGAATAGGACCATTCACAGAACAAAATTATGAACAACATGCAGTATTTATCACTTCAAATTAGAACAAAGCAGGTTCAATCGTACATAATCACTGCAAAGCATCTTTAATAACCCAGGAAATATAATACACACCTCTGCCAATACAGTCTCAGCCCTCGGCTGGAACCCTCCCTTCCTCCATTCAAAATGATGATTTAAATAGCAAAATACAAATAAACTGTTGCGATCTTTAGGAATAAAAATCTAACAATTTAACTAAAAATAAAAACAATTTATGCTCTGTTGCCAGAAGTCTGCAACAACCAGAACCGATTCCTAGAACCGACTCTGCCACCTATCCATATGAATTATCTTTGCCGCTCGAAGATGTTAACTAAATCCCCGATAATCTGGAGATGATAAGATCTATCCTCTGTTTTAGATGCCCGCCTCCAGGTATAATCTTCAACAAATATTTTGCCACTTGTTCACTGAACATGTTCCCATTTACTGATATAATCTCAGCTATGCATAATCTTTGAATTCCATGAATAAGCAAGGTTTTCATAATTGGTCAAACGTGGATCATCAAAGTTGCCATTAATAACACGACTTCAATCATTGTATTTGTTCATTTGGACCAACATCCAAGCAATAACAATCTATGGAGTCTTTCATTCAAACTAGCAGTTAATGGTTTCTATCAGTATCTATTTGAATACTCGCTGGCATTAGAGATTTTGGAGTCGGTCTTTTGCCATGTGGAATTCCAATAGTACCACCTGGACACAGCGCTGCGTTTTCTTTCCTGAGCAATCTCCTTTGGACACCTATTCAATCTCTACCTTTTCTGTTGATTCTTTGACTTTCCTCAATTCGAGCCTGGGAATGGACAATCTTTAAAGTTGAGACACACTAGTTAATCTTTAAAGTTCAGACACACTAGTTAAAAGAAAACGTGAGTTGAGTCTCTATGGCGCATCCAAACTTGAGATTGCTCCACGTTGGTATGAAACCGTCCTTTAACAAGCTGAGTGCTATTTTCAGTGTTCAAATGATAACTTTCCTGCTCACTGAATGGGAGCTTATCACCACCTGTTCCATCTTCATTAATTTGCGCAGTTGAGATATCAAGAACCATAACATCTCCAATCTTAAGACCTCTGCCTCTGGGTGATTGTATTTCAAGCTGTCACAAGCAGGCTGGTTTAGGTCCACTGCCCATCTCATGACAAGTTTTACTCCTGATAGGGAAGTGCCCAAACATAGGTCCGTTGACATGGCTCCACAACCTTAGTATAAATCAAGTAAACTTAGCTCTGGCTCAATAATTGTGCTTCCCTTCTCCGAACTGACATTAGATGTAGTATTAAGTAATAAATTTGATGGATTGTCACTCGAAACTGTTGATGCAGAGTCACTACTGGATGTTTCAACACCTACCTTCTCATCAGGAAGATTGTAAAATGTTGTAAAAGAAATATCATAACCCATGTCATAGTAGTAATTGCAACGTGGGATGGATTTTACTTTAGACTCAAAACGTGTCAATGCAGGGACATGGATGACATTCACTTTCAAACTTATGCATGCCAACAAATTATCGTTCTTCATTGTTGAAAAGAATACTCGCTTTTTATCATGTTCTCTTGATTCACCTTGCCCTTTAGCCGTGTCCCCAGGACGATAAAACCATTGAGCTGTGTTGTCCTTCGAAATGGCATGCGTGTCGTTTGAAAGCCCCAAATGTGCAACGCCAGCTGGAATGACAACTCTCTCAGGAGAGAGGCCAATGTCACCACACTTCTCTCCTCTTCGCTTGAGGTTGGCTCTTCTCCAACACTAGGGGGGTATCCCTAAAATAGGATCGCTAAGGCAGGTACGGTAACGGGCAAGGTGAATGGAAGAGGCTGTCTTAGAGAAACGGGGGTAACAAAAGATAATTTTGGATGGCTGATGGAAAGGAAAGGAAGATCAATCCTCAGGGAAAGTCCAGTGCCAGTATCAGAGAGGGGCGAATGGAGTCAAAGGAAAACTCTAAAAGGACCTTGCTGCCAGATGAATGTAGTAACCAACTAAGAGCTCTTGCACTAGAGCATACCTGAAAACCGCAAAGCTTAAGAGAAAAACATGGGTCAAATAAAGTTGTGCTAGATTGTTAGCCTTCTATTCAGATGATCCCAGCTTAAGAATCGAAAGCAAGGAGCTAAGAGAGGTATTGCCTCATACAAAATGAAAGATGGCATACAAATAAAAATGGCAAACAAAGGACGAAATAATTTTCCATTTAGCCAAAGAATCCCATCATGATATTTTTCTATTAAGGTCTGGGGAAGAAACTTCCAAAATTCTCCATTGTTACAATGAAAGAGGATGGCCTCTTTATAGGCCCAAAAAAGCCCTTTTATGAAATTAAAGAAATAATAAAATATTGGAGAAAAAGTTGGATCCTAGATCCACTTTTTCCTCCTCTCGAATCTCTAAAAATCTCACTACCCCTCTCATTATTAAAAGAATGCCCTGTTTACCCAGCTATTCCAGCCCAACAAAAATGTGAAGTCGGTGAATTAGCTGTCTCCACAGCTAGTTGTCAAACGAAACCAACTGCCATCTCCAGTTTATTAAATGGAAATCTCTGCTTTTGCCAATTTCATACCATCGAAGGAATTTATTAATTCTCTGAAGGGTAGATAACTCTGCTGTCAAAATGAGAAGTGCGACTGAGATCTATGTGAAGTGCAATCTGCATCAAATCACCGCCGAATGCAAGTGGTTCTTCCGACTGGTGATAAAATCTTGGATTTCCCCATTGAGCTGAAGAAATCGTTGAACATCGAATTTCAGCGAAATCTGGGTTATGAGAGGCCCCGAGCAGGCTTGATGAAGTGACCTGTGAACAGCCATTTGTGTCAACCCTATGTAACAGCTGTTCAACCCGCAACTGGAAGCTTATCTGCTATTTGGCTATCAAAACGACACGTTGATTCGGAATCTCGTGAAGAACTGCTGATTTTTTGACCGATTGATGATGGGTCAGTCCCTTTGATTGGTTTTTATTCGCGGATCCCTCCAGATTGATGCATATGGAAAGATATTCTATTTAAAACATCACGGTTCAAGAGGAGGTCACCTCGCTCGTCTTACGGCTGCAAAAAACTCGAGCGTATACCACGGAAAAGCTCCCCGAGTTAAGCGTGAAGGAGGCAAAAAAAATTGATGCGAACTGCAGCTGCTGTCGAATACTCGATATAACCAAAAATTTACACATCCGCTGCCATAATTACCAGCCAATCTCAACGCCTCGGATGCCAAGGAAACGCGTGGCACGTTTGAAGTGATGCCCACGGCGTTCTGCTGAAAGGCATTCCTTTTAGTTTTATCTTTTCCTAGTCATTATATTTATGAGACAAACAGTGCATGTCCTCGTCTACCTTTTATGGTTACATAAACGAATAGTAAATGCTGCAAATTCTGATCCAATGAAAAGCAGGTTTACGCATAGTAATTCAAGCTGGATTTCTTTTTTAGCTTGAACTTGAATTATTCCTTCATTGAAATCTTCATGGGTAACCTCAGTGGCATCTCGACGCAGGGCAAGCATACCAGCTTCTACACAAACAGCTTTTAACTGCGCACCATTGAAATCGTCGGTAGAATGTGCAAGCTCTTCAAAGTTGACATCTGGATGAACAGTCATTTTTCTTGAATGAATCTGTAAAATTCGTGCACGTGCATCCTCCATTTTAGTTACAGGTATTCCAACTTGTTCTAGTGCAGATGCTGTGCCACCAGTTGATAGAAGACAACTGCCAAGGCGTGCACAAATTTGCATAGCAATAGTAAAAGCATAGTATAAAAAGGCAGGATTTAAAATCATTTGTCCAGTGAGTCGGGGTTGCATGTGCTCTGTGGGACGCCTCTCGGAATGAGCCATTCTCATTCTTCTCTTCTCGAAACTGTTGTGGAGAATCAGAGCAAATAGAGGGTCAAGACAGTGATCCATTTAATGAAAGGCTTTGCCAATGTTGCCAAAGCATTAAGCCCGGAACCTCCAACTCCAGAAGACAACTGTCGACTTCGTTTTCTTGACCATTATCTAAACTGGACTTTAACCATACAGATTTAGAATCTTTGGGACCCGATTTCTCTGAATCAAAATCAGCAGATGAGTCCTTTAAATCACCGTTTAGGTGATGCTATGCCGATCTAAAAAAAAAACAGCATATGTATTGTTTGTTGCCTTACTTTCATTCCTTCACACAGGTTTTCAGCCAACAATAAAGATCAGACAAGAACATGCATGGTGGCTCGTATACCCTAGAGGAATTTGTGCCCTCATTAACTTGTTCATGATAAATTTCCCATACATAGCCTAGACCAGAGTACACATCCTTGTTGAGAGCTTTAGGACAGTCAAAGTCATGATTCTGTCTGTAGTTTAGAAAATAGTAGTTTATTGGATGATCGCCCAGAACTGCTATAAAACATATAAGCCTATCTAATCAGCATCCAGGTTGAAAGACTCCCAGTTTCAGCTGATTCTCACTCACTTCCACAGCAAAGGGCTTCTTTTAAAAGCTTCTTGTTTTTTTAAACACACTGTCCCGAAACCTTTCTGTGCACCCTGATGCCCCCTTTTGTTGTTGTTGTTGTTGTTCTCATGTAAATAGAAACATGTCTTAATGCTATTCGCTGGTAAGAGAGGCAGTGGACTGGCATCTTTGTAAGACATATATTGAACATCAAAACAACTCGTTGGCCCAGATATATCATTTCAGCTTTGCATGCACTTTGACCTGTAGCTTTCCTGTAGGTGTCAGCATCTTGATATGAAAGAAATTACATGTGGACACCCCTGTCAAAGTGAGGGGTAACAAGCTGTAAACCAACAATTTCCATCATCAAAGAATTCAACTATTCTTCCAATATAGTCAGGACCATTATCAGAATTAATATGAACACAATCCCCAAGTTCATAAATATCTCCATCAACATTTGACATTGGATAATGAGCAATAGCTTGAATAACAATTTTATCTTCTTCATCTCTGTTCTTATGAGAAAATTTGTGGGACAGATCTGGTGACAACATTTCCAGAAGTAGTACATGAGCCTTCAGTTTTAGCCAACAACATCTTAAGTGACTAGGGGGACTTCGTACCAGTGCCAAACATCGGGACAACTGACTAGAATGATTTAGGACTACAATCCAACTCACCAAAGGTAAGTTTTTTCAACAACTCAGAGCCGAGACACAATAAACGTGGAAGCTCATCAAACAAAGAGGCTAAAGCGGGGGAAGGTCCTCCATGCCACTAGTCAAGTAGTAAGTCAGGGTAATAAACAAACTGGAAGGTAATGGATGGGTGAAGATAGTGAATAATGAGACCAACACTAGCAAGCCAAGGATGGTGGGAATGATCACCTTTATTCTCCCTAGGGAGGTTAAAACCAATGAGTATGAATAGTGAACTTCTAAGTCTAAGTAGGGACAATATAGCATATATAGAGATACAACCAGGTCCACATATCTATATGATCGCCAGATCATGATACTAAATGCTAAGACATGCTACAAGAATGAATATAGAGGCAATATAACCATAACACAAGAATATATCTGCTGAATCATATACCTGAATGCACACAATCTAAACCAACATCTGTCCACTAAAATTCTGCTGCTGCAACTCTGGGCAATACTGACTGCTCTATATAAATGGCTAAATGGCTACAGCAGTCATCTCTTTGAGTGTCCTGAAACTCAGTCATGGCATGGGGAATAAAATTGCTGTCCATAGTATAATCATGATCCATAATAGATGCTCATCTCAGCATCTCAAATGTAAGGGAACTGGCTGAAAAGTGTACTGGAATCTGAAAAATAGTGTATGGTAGCCCGGCTACTATATATGTGATAACAGTACCCTCTTGCATCTGTATTAAGACAAGGAATTTTCATCGGATCTCATGGTAAATGGGACACTTGAAGATGAAATTCTCAATCTCCACTTCCCGAAGAGAACAAAGCTTAGAGATCCTGCAGAGTCAAGAGATGTGGTGATTGATCACAAATCGCAATTAGTTAGACCAAGCCTTTAACTGGCCATGAGGGATCCTATGACCATTTAACCAATGTTACCAAAGGTAATATGCTTAAATAATAGGATTGTCAACCATCTGTAAGAACTTAGAAATGATCAATTTAGAAAGCCATCTTAGGGCTGGGCTAGAGAGGAGGGGAAAGCCAAGTGATCCAGATGAACTCTTGTTAGATTTCTTCTGTAATTACAGTAGCAATCAACCCTTTTGGTGTGTTCCCAAAGGACAACAATGAAACACTCACATATGAACATAAGAATGCAAGAAAGAGATCACCTTGATTATAAACTACAATCCATTAGATATATATAGAAGTACAAAAATTAGTACTTGTAGTTAGGTGAAGAGTTAGGTGGAGTTAGGTGAAGTGTAGATGGAGTGTTAGGCAGTATCCCTTGTTTTTTGTATGGGTTTCTTATCATTTGTGTAATCTCTAGTCCCCTTACCTACTTGCCATTTGGTCATTAGTGGGAATTAATGTAAATTTCATTCATCTCATTCACAATAGAAGTTAGGAATACAACATATATTAAATCATTGTCTATTATCCATTGTTTCAACTACTATTTCTCATCATCTCATTCGTGATCCGAAATGGGTTGAGGTATTAGTTCTAGTTTCACTCCGAACAATGTTTTGAGTTCATCACATATAAGTCACCAAACTTATAAGTTTTATGGCTTTAAAGCCTTTACCGAAACATTAACAACAACATGTTAGTGTTAGAGAAGTTCATGATTGTGTTTGAAACTTGCCAAGGAAAGCAATGTAGAACTTTTGGATTATGGAGAGAAATTGAAGAGTCAAGGCAAATGTGTTACCTATCACTACTCATTCCGTAGGAAGGAAAGAATTGTGAAAACATCTAGGGAAATTGTGTAGAGTTTTGGGCATGCAAAGGTTCACACACAAACGTTCGGGGAAGTTGGAGTGGAGTTTAAATCCGCACCTTGCAAAGGCTAAGGAAGATGTGTTTAACGTTGAGCTCATGGAGGCTCGAATAAGTTGGAGGGGAGTTGCACTTTGCATGTTGATGATTGTAGCTCGGACAGGTACTTCTGCATAGGCTAGGTGTTAGGCATGCAGGAGTCGTCCAGATTACCTCTCTAGGTACTTGCTTGAGAGAGCAAGTGACTTTTGTATCTATTTCCTAAGTCTAACTTAGGAAAAGCACATTAATTAAAATAGTGTTGGCTAATGATTGAAAACAAACTTAAGATTAAGTCACATCCGTTGATCTTAAGTGAGGCTTGAGATCTAATCTTTACCATCGATCACTTTGGAGATTGAGGGTGAAGGTTTTGGTCATTGAGATGATATAAAAGGAAGCCTAAAGAGAGGAGGAGACACACAACAGTCACACAGAGTGAGTGAGATCTCATTGATTTGTTTGAGAAGGACTTTCAGGTAAGTGTGCAGGTGCAGGGGCAAGATTAGAGGAAGCAAAGGGGCAGTAAGGGAGATAGCAACCAACCAACAAGATCAAAGCATTGACCTTGAGGTTTGTAAGGCTTGGTTATTTGCTGATTTGTATTTTCCTCACTGGGCGATTTTCACAGGAAGGGAGCCCGGGATTTTATCTTAATAAAATCATTAGTTTGCTGGTTTTTCCCCTTTGGGGTTTTCCAGGGTAAATTCATGTGTCAAATGTGTGATTGATTTCCTGTTTCATTTCCGCTATGTTATTAGTTAAATTATCTATGTATTTTTGGTTATAATTTAATCAATAAATTATCGAGATCGAAGATCAGATTTGGTAAAAAGAATTTAACATTGCACTTTGCAACAAAGGTGAAGGCTAAGGCAGAAGCCTAAGGGCTATGTAGTGACACAATGAAGAAATGAGGTAGAGCTTACCTCCACACTCCATAACAAAGCAAGGTATGCAAAGGTGGAGGAAAGAAGCCACCAATGCAAAGTGAAAAGAGGTTTTCCCCTTGGATTGCGATAAAGAAGATTGTGGCCTACCTGGCAAACATGGCCACACGAGATGGTCACACATGAGTAGTTCGATAAATTACACAATTCCATGTTGCATCCATGTAGGCAACAATGACCCTAAAGAAGAATCATAATGCCTAAGATCACAGTTACTGGATTCGGCCCTAAGCCTAACCGCACCGGAATCAGATTCTTCCGAATCTGATTCTTGGATTTTTCATCGGATTCTTCCACCTCGTTTTGACTAATGTAAAGTTGTTTACGTAGGATACATGTAGGATAATTAGGGTTAGGGTTCCGAATCCCCGATTCCTAATTTTGGGATGAGTGTTGCACCTGTATCGGATTCTTCGACCGCTTTCAATCACACCCACGGTTCGTGCAACCTTGCCTAAGATCCATTACAAGAGGTGATACATTGGTGTGTTTCGTTGGCAACATTTGGGGCATATGCAAAAAAGATAAGGAGGTAATGGTAACGACTTATAGGGTCTCTTGGATTTTTGAGGGTGATGGAACTTTTAGAGGAAAGGTAGTAAAGAGGTTGATTGGAAAGAAAGGGGGAAGCAGGAACCAAGATGGAGACAACCCGAAGACAACTAGAAGGAAACATAAGTTGTTTGGCCAGTCTTGTTATACCTGTTTTATAGGGGGGTTTTGGCCTTGATTTTTGTTACATAGATCAGGCTGAGATTCAGTTGTCAGAACAGAGATTTCATGTTATGTTGAGATGCTATTAGTGGTTTCCATATGTTTTACCTTGGATGATGCCATGCCATTATGTTATATTGCTAGTTTCATGCCTTGAGGATATGTACTTGTTGGATTTATGGTTTTTATTGATGATGATGTTAAATGTTACTCTTGTTACTTACATTAGTTGATTTTGATAAGCATGGTTAGTGGAAATGGTATATAGGCTAGTATTTAGAAGTGGTTTTTGTTTTATGCACACGTCATTGACTAACATCTATTGATCCTTATAGGGACCTGTTATCACAAAGTTAGTAGCTGCCACTAGAGGAATCCTATCCAGGACGGTAGAAGTGAGCAACTAAACCAGTGACACTCGCAAGGGCCTCGTTCACTACTATTTGAATGGTTGTCACACTGAACAGGCTCTTGTCACTTTAGATCTGGCTAAGAGCAAGATCAAGGGGGAGATCCTAGCCAGCCTATGAGGTATAACGAACCAACACAAGACACACTAAATGATGCGAATGGGATGAAGTAATGAGATCTTGAGTTGATTGATCTAGATCTAGGAAGTATATGTGGGATATGAGAGTTAGGGACCTTTTGAGAGGCTTAGAGATAGGAAAAATGCTCAACCTTGAAAATGTATCACCACAATGGAGTTAAAGTGGTAGATCTAGATAGATCTAGAGCCAATAACAAATACCCAAAATAGATCCACCTAGGGTTTAGCCAATAAAATGTAAGATGGTCAAGATGGGAGGTTTTAAGGGACAAATGGCACTTAGAATGGTTGCTTGGGGCTAGATCTAGGCTTTAGAGGACAATCAAGCAACAACCAAATGGTAGATCGGGATAAATGATCAAATCCCTAGGGAGGGGGAATTGCCTAGAGGAGGACCAATGTTAGATTAGGGGCAAATGGAGTTGGTTTTGGTCCAAACTTCGTCTCTAGGGGTTTTTAATTATTTCTAACTTGGGTTTTGATTTTCAAGCCAAGAAGATCACCCGATCTACTAGATCTAAAATATGAGGGTTTTAAACTTTGAAATTTAAATGATTAATGGAATAGAAAATTGAAATAAGGGAAAAATCTAAGTAGCCATGGTACCCGTACCGGGGGGTTGGGCACGCATACCAGTACTCGGTATCCGTACCGCTGTACCCGATATGGGAATGGGTACTCCTAGGAGTACCCAAGAAGTACCTGGTACCTTGCCCAAGTACCTGGTACTTTCCACTGTCTAGTCGGGTACTGGTACTCCAAAAAAGGCAAAGTATCCTGATTTTGGGTACTGTTATCACACAACTTGTAGTTGCCCCTAGAGGTATCCCATCCGGGACGGTAGAGGAGCTAGGCAACTAAAGAGGTGACCCAAGAGATGCCACGGTTCCCAATGCAGGTGGGAGTCACGTCAACCGAGGCACTCTTCGCTTTAGGTCAAGGTATAACTAGACCAAGGGGGAGACCCTATACCCCAATCGCAGTTGATTGGACCCAAGCAAAGGTTTCAAAGGTGAATGAATGGTGAGTTACGGAAACCAATGCAAGTCTAAGTGGACTAAATGTTTAGGGCATGGTTGGGGGTGGTATCAAGGATAGTTAGTGTTTCAACCTATGTATGGTTTAGGCCACTTGATGGGGTATGATTATTAAGTATAGTACCATGTGTTTGCACAAGTGGGTCTTATTGCCTTGGGAAGTGTGAAATGGTTTTAGGTGGGCCCACAAGGTGAAGCTAAGTGTGAAGATGGTACTATAGGCTAGATCTAGGTTAGATCTACAAGTTAGAGTTGGTTCTAGGGTTACCCATGTGTTAGATCTAGGGTTTGACACTAATCCCAAGAAGTGCGCCTTGCTTGGAGAAGGACTAGTGTCTTGTTGGATGGGCTAATGGAGTCAAGAAAGATGTCAAAATGTAGATCGGGACACCTAGAAGCCAAGTCAAGTGAAAAGGATGTGATCAAATGGTTAGGTCTTACTAGATCTAGGTTTTTGAGTGATGACCAAAAGTGGACCACAATTCCTCAAAACAAGGAATGCAATCCCCAAGGTAGATCGGGACAAAAGGACAATCTAGACCTAGGTTTCAAGGCATGGGCAATCCAAATCCCCAAAAATCTCCAACACCCACTTCCTAGAAGTGGTCCAACTCAAAATTCCCAAGGGGTGCGACTTTCTCAAGGAGAGGCAAAAAGTGGTTTTGGTGGACCAAACCAAGTCCAATGGCCACCAAAATGTAGATCCGGGATGCTAGTACCCCGATCTATGCATGTTCAAAGTTTCAAGTGAATCCAATGGGTAGATCTTAGTAGATCTAAGTTTTAAGTTACCAATGAGGTCAAAAGGGGGTTTCAACCCCTCAAAACATGGAGAGATGTCCACAAGGTAGTTTTCACCAAAGTAAGGATATGGGTATGTGTTATCAAGTGTCTAGTTGTCAAATCAAGCGGGATCTCACATACCCATGTGCTAGATCTAGCCCAACAAGCCTCCCTCAAGGAAGTGCGCTTTAGGTCAAGGAGAGCTTTTTGTCTTAGAAAATGGGTCAATTCTTAGCCAATCACCACCAAACTATAGATCCAACTAGGGGTGGATGCTATAGAGGTGGGTTTTCAATATCTTTTCAAATTGAGGGCTAGATCTAAGTAGATCTAAGAAATACCAAAAACAAGGGTTTTAATTTGATTAGGTTTTTTGTGATCTAGAAATTATGGAAGATTCAAGGAAGAGAAGATCATACCTCTTGGGACATACCTGGATGAAGAGATGAATGCTAGTTGAGACGAGGATTACTTTGCCAAAGATCAAATGGAGAATTGTTGAAGCCCTCTTGCCAAATCGATTTTTCCAAGCCACATGTGATTCCTTCTAACCTGTCAAGCCAAGGAGCAAAGCATCAATTAGTTTAACAAATTGAAGGTAGATGCAAGCAAGAGAGAGAAAAACATAGAATAGTTGACACAAAGGCAAAACCACTCCCTGTCAAACCCAAAACGACTTCTTCCAAGCTTGAAGGGCAAGCCTCCCCACCAATTCGCACTTGTCAAAGTCGCCCTCTCAACCTGCAAATAAAGTATGGCAAATACGCAAGATAGCTACAATAGATCCTCCAGTGCAATGGACAATAGCATTTACAATCGAAACAACCAACATCCACTCCAATCCAAGCATGTACTCCAAAAGATAGAAATTTTATTCCAAGAGCCAAGAACCAAAAATCTCTAGATGACTTTTACAATGAGGGGGTCTCCTCCTTATATAGGATAATAAAGACCAAAACCCTAGATCTTAAAACCACTTTTTGAAATGAGTGGTTGAGATTAAAAGATCTCACAACATAATCAATGGCTAAGATGAATCCATAACATAATATCACATGGATCACTCAACATAACAATAGCGCCCTCACTAAATGGTACAATAGAGGGTGACGTCATCCCACAAGAGGGGTATAAAGTACAATAATCCACCTCATGATGACTAGGACATGATAAAATAAGCACATGGTGGGGCTAGGAGGTATAAATCCTTGCTAGCTCACCCCAAGGCACAATGAAATAATAAAAATATGTCCAATATAATAATAATGACCAAAACTGTCCTCAGAATCCATGACAGTCGAGCAGTAAATGTCCTCCTGTGATCAATCTGGAGATACCCACATGGTGAAAAATGACTGGAAGATAGTGAGATCAACCTGGAAGACCTCTGTGAAAACCAAATGCCAAAACCTTGCCTCAATTGCCCAAATCGATTTCCTCAGTGACCACTTTATCCCATTTTTTACTGCCTCGGGAACTGTGAAAGTGCCAAAACTGCCTCCTAGGGTGCTAGCGCTGTCCATCTGAGCCCACCAGGCTCTCCGGGAGGGGGGATAAATGGTAATAACAAGTGGCTGGACCACCCCCTCCATCATCAGCGCCCTAGGTGAACTGGCCTCTCGGGGCCCCTGCTGCTCAGGCTGGGAAATCAGCCCCAAATCTGGTCAACAAGTGTAAAACTGCATCAATCACTGTCAGAAGTGCCCGGAACTGAAAGATAAGTGTCTCAATGGATCCAGAAGACCCAAATCCACTAGGAATGAGTACTCATACACCCTGGGTTGCCCTAATGGGCCAGCTGTAGGGTCCACCATATATGGACAATGTATAATCTGCTGATCTGTAATAATAATAACCTGCTGAACTGGATCAAACATCATCTGTATCATATGTCCATCATATGATATCATCATCAAACATGTGGGACCATAAATCATCACCAATAATCATCATACATGGTCCACATCATCACGGATCCCAAGAATATATATAATCAAGGATAAATCACATCAGTAGACTAAGACAATGCTTCTTTAATCACTTCATAGCTAAGCTCAAAGTATAAATTCCATTCAGTGGCATTAATCAAGTTAACATATTCCGTGATTATATAAAATTACTTGCACCCTAGTTCAAATGACAAACTTACCCATTGGACATGGTCAAACTGCTAGTGAAGGATGAAGGCTAGGAGCAAGGTTGGGCCAAGGGTTTGACTTGTCTAACTTAACTCAAAAATACTTTGGACTGGGAGAAGGGGGAAGCTACAAACTCTGTGCTGGACAAAAGAACACGGGGGATGGCTGTGCCTCACAAATGGATAAGTTGTTTAGAGAGTGCTTATTCAACTTAGGCATCATGTCTACATCAAGTTGATCCAAGTTCATTAGGATCATTCAATTTATTTCCATGGCCTTTTTGGCCTACATAACCCTTCGGATTTCAGATGTGCTGAGAAGCACAACTAGTTGCAGCTTGCATCCAGAGCATGTTTTTTATATATTCACAAGGTCAGCAATTGTTTAGATATAGCTTTTAAGAACTATTGCTTTTTGGACCTTTCTTTATACTCTTCGAGGAGTATTTTTAGCTTTTCATTGCTCTTGCCCTTTTTTTTTGTTTCCATGGGCGAATTTATTTAGTTTCCACAGGTAGAACATGAGCTTTCAGTTTTAGCCAACAACATCTCAAGTGACTAGGGGGAGTTCGAGCCAAGGCCTACAATCCAACTCACCAAAGGCAAGTTCTGTCACCAACTCAGAGCCGAGACACTGAATAAACAGGGATGCGGTCCAAACACAGAGGTAGAAAAATGGGGAAGTCCTCAGTATCAGAAAGTCAAATAAGACAAGTCAGGGTTTAAAGTCAAACAGGAAGGTCATGTATGGATGGAGACAAGTGGATATGGAGTCTACACTAGCAGACAACAGGTGTCGGGAAAGACCATGTCTATGTAAGGTGAAATACCAGTAAGTTTTGTTAAATGACCTAAAAGTGCAAGCAATTGTCCATTTTAAGGTTTACAGTTCATTTTAAATAGTTTGCCATATCAGGAGTAATATACCAAGCACATGCTATAATCGTGACTAAATCAACAAGCTAATAATCCACTGTCAGTGAGAACATATCCATAGATCATACAACATCATCATAATAGCAATCATCATGCATCATCTGAAACACTGCTGAAGTACATCTCTAGGCACTGAACTGAAACTGTAATGGGATAAGTGGTCACATCAGTCATCCAATCTGAACTCTCAAGGCTCAGCCTTGACATAAGGTCATATACAAATCTGAATAATATACTGCTCTGATCATGAGTGATCCAATATATATATAGCCATGCTCTGGAATAAATGAAGCTCTGGAATGTGCAGATATCTGCTGTACAAGAATAGTAGCCCTGCTACTATGGTGTGATAACATCTGGCTCCAGCTGGGACAAGTGCTCTAAGGGAGAGAGCGCTTGAGAACCTCAGAATCTCTGGTCTCGAACACCTCTGCATCAATCTTCAATCCAGCACCGCACCATCCTTGCTTTCAGCCTTTATCCTGCACCTGTTCCTGCTCTCACAAAAACTAGAATACCATCATGGAGCATGTATGGGATAAAAATAAAATAAAACTGAACTGAAATATAATCTAAAACATGAACTTGAAAAAAACTAACATGGCATATATCATTATCATTTTATTTACTGTGCAGGAGGAAAGGAGTATATTCTTAATTCAGGCAAATCTCAACCAGCACAGGCAGCCAACAATATAAATGCTAACTATAATTTCTTAAATGCATGCAGGAGAAAAGAAAAGCTTAGGAAGGAGCAAGACTCAACTCAGGCAGAAAGAGAAAAACGGGACAATACTCGGCACACAGAAAAAGAAAAATCACACAAATCCTACTGCTCAAGTGAGCTTATTTAGAAGCTACCTACTCTAAACAGGCAATGCAAGGCATCATTCTAGGTTTATAGGTGGGAAGTAGTGTTTTAGTAACCTCCCATTTACAGGCAATTCCAACTCGTCTCCATCTAAAGTCTCTAAATACACTGTTCCTTTGCCAGCCATCCTACTTACTCGATAAGGGCCCATCCATATTTTCTCAAACTTTTCATGATTCCCAGGTTTCTCTTTGTGTTTATCCCATAACAAGACTATATCCCCAATTCCAAATATCACATCTCTACTCTTTTGGTCAAATGTTCCCTTTATTCTTTCTTGCTCTATCACCATTTTATTCCAGGCTTCCCTTCTAGTCTCATCTAGCTCTACTAACCTGTCAATTCTTGCTTGCAAGGCTTCTTGAGCCGAAGAACACTGTTGTAATAATTCATACACAGGGATTTGAAGGTTGATTGGCAGCCTACAATTTTGCCCATATACTATTTCAAAAGGAGCTTTTCCAGTTATTCTTTTGACTGTCGTTCTGTCTGCCCAGAGGGCATATTTTAACTTTACATCCCAAGTCCTTTTGTTCTCACCAATCATCCTTTTTAAGAGCCTTATCAAATTTTTATTACTTGATTCTGCTAAACCGTTTCCTTGTGGGTAGTAGTTAGAAGAGTGAGATAAAGTGATCCCATGATCAGTACAAAAGGTGGACATCTCAATTTTGCTGAAAGCTGGTGCATTATCAGTTGTAATTTTGTAGGGACAGCCGTATCTAGAGACTATATTCTCTTCTAAGAACTTGACCACCACTTCTGCAGTGCATTTCTTGGTAGGGATAGCTTCCACCCAGCGAGTGAAATAGTCTGTGCAAGTCAGTATGTATTTGTGTCCACTTGATGAACTAGGGTTTATAGGTCCTACAAAGTCCATTCCCCATTGCTGAAAAGGTTCTTCTATAATGACTGGGGTCAAGGGCAGGGCAGGTAGTCTAGGTTTTCCAGAATAGAATTGACACTCCTGACAGGCTCTGACGAAAATGTGTACATCCTTGAACAAGGATGGCCAATAATATCCAGCTCTCATGATTTTAGCAGCTGTGGTTCTTGGTGCGTAATGTCCTCCACACAATCCGGAATGCATTTCTTTGATAATTCTTTGGGAGTCATCATGGTTTACACATTTAAGTATGATTCCATCTGGATTCTTCCATCCCAACCCATCTTCTGTCAAGACATACTTAGATGCTTTTAACCTCAAAGCTCTTCTTTGGTGGTCTACAAGGTGGTCTGGACAAGTCATATGTCTGAGGTAGAAAATGATGTCTTTGTACCATTCGTGATCTTCGTTAATATACAGGACCATGTTATTTTGTTGTAGTTTGGAATCAGTTAACAGCTGTGCTAGCCCTTGGCCTTTTACTATCTTGATCGGCTTGATTTCAATATCATACTCTTGAATCCTAGAAATCCAGTTTCCCCTAACACCTATGCCATCAGGCTGAGATAAGACATCTTTCACCGCTTGATAAGGGACGTAAGCCATAATTTTGGAGTATCCGATATATGTCCTAAAATGTTTTAACGATTTGACCAAGGCATAAGCTTGTTTTTCAGTGGTTGTGTAGTTTAGTTCCGCATCTCTAAGGTTTTTACTCATGAAGGCAACCGGTTGTTCATGGTTTTCTTCATTCTTTTGCAACAACACCCCTGCTATGGTGTCCTCGGAAGCATAAGAATAGATCAAGAACTCCTTATTGTAGTTGGGGCTTACTAGGACAGGTGCAGAAGCAATGGCTTTCTTTAGAGACTCGAATGAGGTATCACATTTCTTATCCCAAACAAATTTCACATTCTTCTTCAGCAAATTATTCAAAGGTTTGGCCAATTCAGCTAAGTTAGGGATAAATCTCCTTACGAAGTTTATTTTTCCGAAAAATGATCGTAATGAGCTGACATCCTTTGGGGGAGTTATGGCTTGGATTCCTTGCACTCTTTCCGGATCAATTCTAATGCCTTCTTTGGACACAATGTGACCTAACAACTTCCCTTCATCCACCCCGAAGGTAGACTTTTTAGGATTCAAGGATATTCCAAATTTCCGACATCTTTCAAATATTCTCCTTAAATGTTTTACGTGATCTCCCCTGTCTTTCGAGAATACAGTTAGATCATCTTGATAAATTGCAATGATTTTGCCAATTAGGCCCTCAAATGCATGATCCATTGCCCTTTGAAAGGTTGATCCTGCATTCAAAAGCCCGAATGGCATTCTTATATACTCGAAGGTTCCCCATGGGGTAGTGAAGGTTGTCTTCCCACGATCTTCCTTCTTGATTTGGACCTGGTTGTAACCAGAAAATCCATCAAGTAAGGATAACATGCCAGCCCCTGTTACACTTTGCAACAGATTTTCCATATTGGGCAAAGGATAGTTGTCCTTTAGAGACGCTTGATTTAGGTTCCTAAAGTCAATACAAATTCTAATTTCCTCGTTTTTCTTCCTTACAATTACAGGATTGGATACCCAGGTTGTATGTCTGACTGGTCTAATGATACCTGCTGCCAACATCTTTTCCAATTCCTTTTTAACTAAGGGAGCTAACTTAGGGTTCATGTTTCGCAACTTTTGTCGATATGGTTTGGCTCCCTCTTTAAGAGGAATAGTGTGTTCTATAATGGCCTGGTCATAAGTTTTCAAATCATCATAGACCCAAGCAAAGATGTCTTTATACTCTCTGATTAGTTCAATAATTCTTCTTCTTTCTTCTCCTGAGGCATTTATCCCAATTCTGATCATTTTTGGAGAACAAGCAGACCCTACATTTATTTCAATGACCCCATCTACAGGTTCAGCTCTCTTACCCTTGTATTCATCATGCCTGTTGAAATTTCTTTCAAGGGGGAAAGCTATTTCTGTGACATCCATACCTTCAATTGTATCACCTTTTATCTCATCCTCGAAATTTACCATTGGGGTTCTAGAAGCATTTAAAAATCGTATGATTTGGGCATCATTGTCAAAAACTTGCCAATGGTCTTCATTATCAGGGACAGAGGGTCTGAATAAAACTTCAAGTTTGCAGTTTTCTTGTTTTAGAGACTCAGAAGTTTGAAGAGTACTGGCCATTACGGATAGTTCATCAGCCAAAGTATTTTGTTCTCGGGGAACAGCCTTGATTCCGAAGGCATCGAAGCATTCAATGGTGTCCCAAACTGCATTTCTATAGTCTCTAAGTCTATTATTTTTAGCGGCGAATTTGTTTTTTATTTGGGACACAATGAGGTCAGAATCTCCTGTGACAGATATTGATTTGATTTTTCTTTCTCTGGCGATTTCCAAACCTAGAAGTAATGCTTCATACTCGGCTACATTGTTAGTGCAATCGAACTCTAAACGGAAAGAAAACAAGCTCTTTTCTCCTGATGGTGAAATTAAGACTATATCGGCTCCTGCACCATGTCGGGAACGGGCCCCATCAAAATGCATTTTCCAGACTTGTTCATGTGAAAAAGGTTGCTTTTTAACCTCCTCCCAGTAATTTGCTAAAATCATGAAGTTTCCAATTTCATCACTTGAATACATTGCTTCAGTGAATAAATGTTCAGGTGTTTCAACATGTTCTCGCATAGGTGGTTCATTAAACAGAGTTATGAATGAACCTTCTTTGGTTGGGATTGTGGCGTAGGTTAAATCCATTTGGACACTTCCCCCCAATCTTGCCGACCACTCCCTGGATAGCAACATTCCCCATGCATCAGGGATATCTAGGACTAAAACATTCATTGAGAGCTCAATGTCAGAGCAGGCAGCTAACCTAACGGGCAGGTTTTCAATTATTCCAATAGATTTTACAGGTTTGGAATCCATGCCACATACATTTCTGTAGGGTCTTGTGGGTACTAACTCAAGTTGTTCCATGACTCTTAAAGGCATGACACTTACTTCAGCTCCTGAGTCCAACATGCAATTATGTAGTATTAAACCATTCACTTCCAACGCAACATAAAAGGGTGGGAAGTTTCCAGAGTTGTCACCAGAGACACTTTGGATCATGATAGGGGAATCCCTAATCTCTGCAACAGCTTTCTTAGGAGCTTGCTTCCTTGTTTGAATCCCAAGATGAGTAGTAGCTCTTTTGTGGAATGAAGGGATCTTAAAAATTTCACAAAAAGGAATAGGCATGTTTATCTTTTCTAAGAAGCTTGTAATGTCTATGTTTAGGTTGTGAGGGTTTTCCTTATCCTTTTCATTTGTACCTAATCCTAGGAATTTCATAATGTCATGTTTAACAGCCGGGATCTTGATTAGGTCTTTTAGAGAAACCGAAGCAGATGAATTGGCCAGCTTATTTGGAATGTTTGTTCTAAGGAGTTCCTTGTTAGGTTTTAGAATCGTGGGAGGTTTTGGTTGCTTTCTCCAAAGGGTTGCTTTGGGAACATTAGTTTTAGGGGGAGGATCAATTTTTATTGCTTGATCTGTCTTTTTGTTTGCAGGAGGAGATTGGCTAGTGTTGGTTACAGTTTTACCCTTCGAGGTGACCTCAGGAGAAAGCTTTGGAGCTTTTGGCAAGATTCTCCGGACAGGTTGATGCACTGTCTTGCTAGGCTGTGGGTCAGTCGTTTTAGGTTGCTGAGTCTTGGGAGGACTAGCCTTTGGAGGAATTGAATTGCTACAGATGGATTTTAACATCTCTTTGGTTTGTTGATCACGTCTTTTGAAATCTTCATCTTGATTCTTAAGATATGTAGCAATGTTGGTGACCATTTCACACATGTTTGTCATAAATTCCATGGTCATTTCGGGAGAAATGTTATTTTGATTAGACATCTCTTTATGGGTTCTCTTCTCAGCGGAGTCACGATTAGGAGTCGCCAGGTAGAATTTTAAACTCTACTACCAAGAGATATGTCGTTTGAAGTGCAGAAAGGTAGTGAGACACAAAGATGTGTTGAACCAAGGTAGGCCCCTACCTCCCCGGCAACGGCGCCAAAAATGTTATCACACAACTTGTAGTTGCCCCTAGAGGTATCCCATCCGGGACGGTAGAGGAGCTAGGCAACTAAAGAGGTGACCCAAGAGATGCCACGGTTCCCAATGCAGGTGGGAGTCACGTCAACCGAGGCACTCTTCGCTTTAGGTCAAGGTATAACTAGACCAAGGGGGAGACCCTATACCCCAATCGCAGTTGATTGGACCCAAGCAAAGGTTTCAAAGGTGAATGAATGGTGAGTTACGGAAACCAATGCAAGTCTAAGTGGACTAAATGTTTAGGGCATGGTTGGGGGTGGTATCAAGGATAGTTAGTGTTTCAACCTATGTATGGTTTAGGCCACTTGATGGGGTATGATTATTAAGTATAGTGCCATGTGTTTGCACATGTGGGTCTTATTGCCTTGGGAAGTGTGAAATGGTTTTAGGTGGGCCCACAAGGTGAAGCTAAGTGTGAAGATGGTACTATAGGCTAGATCTAGGTTAGATCTACAAGTTAGAGTTGGTTCTAGGGTTACCCATGTGTTAGATCTAGGGTTTGACACTAATCCCAAGAAGTGCGCCTTGCTTGGAGAAGGACTAGTGCCTTGTTGGATGGGCTAATGGAGTCAAGAAAGATGTCAAAATGTAGATCGGGACACCTAGAAGCCAAGTCAAGTGAAAAGGATGTGATCAAATGGTTAGGTCTTACTAGATCTAGGTTTTTGAGTGATGACCAAAAGTGGACCACAATTCCTCAAAACAAGGAATGCAATCCCCAAGGTAGATCGGGACAAAAGGACAATCTAGACCTAGGTTTCAAGGCATGGGCAATCCAAATCCCCAAAAATCTCCAACACCCACTTCCTAGAAGTGGTCCAACTCAAAATTCCCAAGGGGTGCGACTTTCTCAAGGAGAGGCAAAAAGTGGTTTTGGTGGACCAAACCAAGTCCAATGGCCACCAAAATGTAGATCCGGGATGCTAGTACCCCGATCTATGCATGTTCAAAGTTTCAAGTGAATCCAATGGGTAGATCTTAGTAGATCTAAGTTTTAAGTTACCAATGAGGTCAAAAGGGGGTTTCAACCCCTCAAAACATGGAGAGATGTCCACAAGGTAGTTTTCACCAAAGTAAGGATATGGGTATGTGTTATCAAGTGTCTAGTTGTCAAATCAAGCGGGATCTCACATACCCATGTGCTAGATCTAGCCCAACAAGCCTCCCTCAAGGAAGTGCGCTTTAGGTCAAGGAGAGCTTTTTGTCTTAGAAAATGGGTCAATTCTTAGCCAATCACCACCAAACTATAGATCCAACTAGGGGTGGATGCTATAGAGGTGGGTTTTCAATATCTTTTCAAATTGAGGGCTAGATCTAAGTAGATCTAAGAAATACCAAAAACAAGGGTTTTAATTTGATTAGGTTTTTTGTGATCTAGAAATTATGGAAGATTCAAGGAAGAGAAGATCATACCTCTTGGGACATACCTGGATGAAGAGATGAATGCTAGTTGAGACGAGGATTACTTTGCCAAAGATCAAATGGAGAATTGTTGAAGCCCTCTTGCCAAATCGATTTTTCCAAGCCACATGTGATTCCTTCTAACCTGTCAAGCCAAGGAGCAAAGCATCAATTAGTTTAACAAATTGAAGGTAGATGCAAGCAAGAGAGAGAAAAACATAGAATAGTTGACACAAAGGCAAAACCACTCCCTGTCAAACCCAAAACGACTTCTTCCAAGCTTGAAGGGCAAGCCTCCCCACCAATTCGCACTTGTCAAAGTCGCCCTCTCAACCTGCAAATAAAGTATGGCAAATACGCAAGATAGCTACAATAGATCCTCCAGTGCAATGGACAATAGCATTTACAATCGAAACAACCAACATCCACTCCAATCCAAGCATGTACTCCAAAAGATAGAAATTTTATTCCAAGAGCCAAGAACCAAAAATCTCTAGATGACTTTTACAATGAGGGGGTCTCCTCCTTATATAGGATAATAAAGACCAAAACCCTAGATCTTAAAACCACTTTTTGAAATGAGTGGTTGAGATTAAAAGATCTCACAACATAATCAATGGCTAAGATGAATCCATAACATAATATCACATGGATCACTCAACATAACAATAGCGCCCTCACTAAATGGTACAATAGAGGGTGACGTCATCCCACAAGAGGGGTATAAAGTACAATAATCCACCTCATGATGACTAGGACATGATAAAATAAGCACATGGTGGGGCTAGGAGGTATAAATCCTTGCTAGCTCACCCCAAGGCACAATGAAATAATAAAAATATGTCCAATATAATAATAATGACCAAAACTGTCCTCAGAATCCATGACAGTCGAGCAGTAAATGTCCTCCTGTGATCAATCTGGAGATACCCACATGGTGAAAAATGACTGGAAGATAGTGAGATCAACCTGGAAGACCTCTGTGAAAACCAAATGCCAAAACCTTGCCTCAATTGCCCAAATCGATTTCCTCAGTGACCACTTTATCCCATTTTTTACTGCCTCGGGAACTGTGAAAGTGCCAAAACTGCCTCCTAGGGTGCTAGCGCTGTCCATCTGAGCCCACCAGGCTCTCCGGGAGGGGGGATAAATGGTAATAACAAGTGGCTGGACCACCCCCTCCATCATCAGCGCCCTAGGTGAACTGGCCTCTCGGGGCCCCTGCTGCTCAGGCTGGGAAATCAGCCCCAAATCTGGTCAACAAGTGTAAAACTGCATCAATCACTGTCAGAAGTGCCCGGAACTGAAAGATAAGTGTCTCAATGGATCCAGAAGACCCAAATCCACTAGGAATGAGTACTCATACACCCTGGGTTGCCCTAATGGGCCAGCTGTAGGGTCCACCATATATGGACAATGTATAATCTGCTGATCTGTAATAATAATAACCTGCTGAACTGGATCAAACATCATCTGTATCATATGTCCATCATATGATATCATCATCAAACATGTGGGACCATAAATCATCACCAATAATCATCATACATGGTCCACATCATCACGGATCCCAAGAATATATATAATCAAGGATAAATCACATCAGTAGACTAAGACAATGCTTCTTTAATCACTTCATAGCTAAGCTCAAAGTATAAATTCCATTCAGTGGCATTAATCAAGTTAACATATTCCGTGATTATATAAAATTACTTGCACCCTAGTTCAAATGACAAACTTACCCATTGGACATGGTCAAACTGCTAGTGAAGGATGAAGGCTAGGAGCAAGGTTGGGCCAAGGGTTTGACTTGTCTAACTTAACTCAAAAATACTTTGGACTGGGAGAAGGGGGAAGCTACAAACTCTGTGCTGGACAAAAGAACACGGGGGATGGCTGTGCCTCACAAATGGATAAGTTGTTTAGAGAGTGCTTATTCAACTTAGGCATCATGTCTACATCAAGTTGATCCAAGTTCATTAGGATCATTCAATTTATTTCCATGGCCTTTTTGGCCTACATAACCCTTCGGATTTCAGATGTGCTGAGAAGCACAACTAGTTGCAGCTTGCATCCAGAGCATGTTTTTTATATATTCACAAGGTCAGCAATTGTTTAGATATAGCTTTTAAGAACTATTGCTTTTTGGACCTTTCTTTATACTCTTCGAGGAGTATTTTTAGCTTTTCATTGCTCTTGCCCTTTTTTTTTGTTTCCATGGGCGAATTTATTTAGTTTCCACAGGTAGAACATGAGCTTTCAGTTTTAGCCAACAACATCTCAAGTGACTAGGGGGAGTTCGAGCCAAGGCCTACAATCCAACTCACCAAAGGCAAGTTCTGTCACCAACTCAGAGCCGAGACACTGAATAAACAGGGATGCGGTCCAAACACAGAGGTAGAAAAATGGGGAAGTCCTCAGTATCAGAAAGTCAAATAAGACAAGTCAGGGTTTAAAGTCAAACAGGAAGGTCATGTATGGATGGAGACAAGTGGATATGGAGTCTACACTAGCAGACAACAGGTGTCGGGAAAGACCATGTCTATGTAAGGTGAAATACCAGTAAGTTTTGTTAAATGACCTAAAAGTGCAAGCAATTGTCCATTTTAAGGTTTACAGTTCATTTTAAATAGTTTGCCATATCAGGAGTAATATACCAAGCACATGCTATAATCGTGACTAAATCAACAAGCTAATAATCCACTGTCAGTGAGAACATATCCATAGATCATACAACATCATCATAATAGCAATCATCATGCATCATCTGAAACACTGCTGAAGTACATCTCTAGGCACTGAACTGAAACTGTAATGGGATAAGTGGTCACATCAGTCATCCAATCTGAACTCTCAAGGCTCAGCCTTGACATAAGGTCATATACAAATCTGAATAATATACTGCTCTGATCATGAGTGATCCAATATATATATAGCCATGCTCTGGAATAAATGAAGCTCTGGAATGTGCAGATATCTGCTGTACAAGAATAGTAGCCCTGCTACTATGGTGTGATAACATCTGGCTCCAGCTGGGACAAGTGCTCTAAGGGAGAGAGCGCTTGAGAACCTCAGAATCTCTGGTCTCGAACACCTCTGCATCAATCTTCAATCCAGCACCGCACCATCCTTGCTTTCAGCCTTTATCCTGCACCTGTTCCTGCTCTCACAAAAACTAGAATACCATCATGGAGCATGTATGGGATAAAAATAAAATAAAACTGAACTGAAATATAATCTAAAACATGAACTTGAAAAAAACTAACATGGCATATATCATTATCATTTTATTTACTGTGCAGGAGGAAAGGAGTATATTCTTAATTCAGGCAAATCTCAACCAGCACAGGCAGCCAACAATATAAATGCTAACTATAATTTCTTAAATGCATGCAGGAGAAAAGAAAAGCTTAGGAAGGAGCAAGACTCAACTCAGGCAGAAAGAGAAAAACGGGACAATACTCGGCACACAGAAAAAGAAAAATCACACAAATCCTACTGCTCAAGTGAGCTTATTTAGAAGCTACCTACTCTAAACAGGCAATGCAAGGCATCATTCTAGGTTTATAGGTGGGAAGTAGTGTTTTAGTAACCTCCCATTTACAGGCAATTCCAACTCGTCTCCATCTAAAGTCTCTAAATACACTGTTCCTTTGCCAGCCATCCTACTTACTCGATAAGGGCCCATCCATATTTTCTCAAACTTTTCATGATTCCCAGGTTTCTCTTTGTGTTTATCCCATAACAAGACTATATCCCCAATTCCAAATATCACATCTCTACTCTTTTGGTCAAATGTTCCCTTTATTCTTTCTTGCTCTATCACCATTTTATTCCAGGCTTCCCTTCTAGTCTCATCTAGCTCTACTAACCTGTCAATTCTTGCTTGCAAGGCTTCTTGAGCCGAAGAACACTGTTGTAATAATTCATACACAGGGATTTGAAGGTTGATTGGCAGCCTACAATTTTGCCCATATACTATTTCAAAAGGAGCTTTTCCAGTTATTCTTTTGACTGTCGTTCTGTCTGCCCAGAGGGCATATTTTAACTTTACATCCCAAGTCCTTTTGTTCTCACCAATCATCCTTTTTAAGAGCCTTATCAAATTTTTATTACTTGATTCTGCTAAACCGTTTCCTTGTGGGTAGTAGTTAGAAGAGTGAGATAAAGTGATCCCATGATCAGTACAAAAGGTGGACATCTCAATTTTGCTGAAAGCTGGTGCATTATCAGTTGTAATTTTGTAGGGACAGCCGTATCTAGAGACTATATTCTCTTCTAAGAACTTGACCACCACTTCTGCAGTGCATTTCTTGGTAGGGATAGCTTCCACCCAGCGAGTGAAATAGTCTGTGCAAGTCAGTATGTATTTGTGTCCACTTGATGAACTAGGGTTTATAGGTCCTACAAAGTCCATTCCCCATTGCTGAAAAGGTTCTTCTATAATGACTGGGGTCAAGGGCAGGGCAGGTAGTCTAGGTTTTCCAGAATAGAATTGACACTCCTGACAGGCTCTGACGAAAATGTGTACATCCTTGAACAAGGATGGCCAATAATATCCAGCTCTCATGATTTTAGCAGCTGTGGTTCTTGGTGCGTAATGTCCTCCACACAATCCGGAATGCATTTCTTTGATAATTCTTTGGGAGTCATCATGGTTTACACATTTAAGTATGATTCCATCTGGATTCTTCCATCCCAACCCATCTTCTGTCAAGACATACTTAGATGCTTTTAACCTCAAAGCTCTTCTTTGGTGGTCTACAAGGTGGTCTGGACAAGTCATATGTCTGAGGTAGAAAATGATGTCTTTGTACCATTCGTGATCTTCGTTAATATACAGGACCATGTTATTTTGTTGTAGTTTGGAATCAGTTAACAGCTGTGCTAGCCCTTGGCCTTTTACTATCTTGATCGGCTTGATTTCAATATCATACTCTTGAATCCTAGAAATCCAGTTTCCCCTAACACCTATGCCATCAGGCTGAGATAAGACATCTTTCACCGCTTGATAAGGGACGTAAGCCATAATTTTGGAGTATCCGATATATGTCCTAAAATGTTTTAACGATTTGACCAAGGCATAAGCTTGTTTTTCAGTGGTTGTGTAGTTTAGTTCCGCATCTCTAAGGTTTTTACTCATGAAGGCAACCGGTTGTTCATGGTTTTCTTCATTCTTTTGCAACAACACCCCTGCTATGGTGTCCTCGGAAGCATAAGAATAGATCAAGAACTCCTTATTGTAGTTGGGGCTTACTAGGACAGGTGCAGAAGCAATGGCTTTCTTTAGAGACTCGAATGAGGTATCACATTTCTTATCCCAAACAAATTTCACATTCTTCTTCAGCAAATTATTCAAAGGTTTGGCCAATTCAGCTAAGTTAGGGATAAATCTCCTTACGAAGTTTATTTTTCCGAAAAATGATCGTAATGAGCTGACATCCTTTGGGGGAGTTATGGCTTGGATTCCTTGCACTCTTTCCGGATCAATTCTAATGCCTTCTTTGGACACAATGTGACCTAACAACTTCCCTTCATCCACCCCGAAGGTAGACTTTTTAGGATTCAAGGATATTCCAAATTTCCGACATCTTTCAAATATTCTCCTTAAATGTTTTACGTGATCTCCCCTGTCTTTCGAGAATACAGTTAGATCATCTTGATAAATTGCAATGATTTTGCCAATTAGGCCCTCAAATGCATGATCCATTGCCCTTTGAAAGGTTGATCCTGCATTCAAAAGCCCGAATGGCATTCTTATATACTCGAAGGTTCCCCATGGGGTAGTGAAGGTTGTCTTCCCACGATCTTCCTTCTTGATTTGGACCTGGTTGTAACCAGAAAATCCATCAAGTAAGGATAACATGCCAGCCCCTGTTACACTTTGCAACAGATTTTCCATATTGGGCAAAGGATAGTTGTCCTTTAGAGACGCTTGATTTAGGTTCCTAAAGTCAATACAAATTCTAATTTCCCCGTTTTTCTTCCTTACAATTACAGGATTGGATACCCAGGTTGTATGTCTGACTGGTCTAATGATACCTGCTGCCAACATCTTTTCCAATTCCTTTTTAACTAAGGGAGCTAACTTAGGGTTCATGTTTCGCAACTTTTGTCGATATGGTTTGGCTCCCTCTTTAAGAGGAATAGTGTGTTCTATAATGGACTGGTCATAAGTTTTCAAATCATCATAGACCCAAGCAAAGATGTCTTTATACTCTCTGATTAGTTCAATAATTCTTCTTCTTTCTTCTCCTGAGGCATTTATCCCAATTCTGATCATTTTTGGAGAACAAGCAGACCCTACATTTATTTCAATGACCCCATCTACAGGTTCAGCTCTCTTACCCTTGTATTCATCATGCCTGTTGAAATTTCTTTCAAGGGGGAAAGCTATTTCTGTGACATCCATACCTTCAATTGTATCACCTTTTATCTCATCCTCGAAATTTACCATTGGGGTTCTAGAAGCATTTAAAAATCGTATGATTTGGGCATCATTGTCAAAAACTTGCCAATGGTCTTCATTATCAGGGACAGAGGGTCTGAATAAAACTTCAAGTTTGCAGTTTTCTTGTTCTAGAGACTCAGAAGTTTGAAGAGTACTGGCCATTACGGATAGTTCATCAGCCAAAGTATTTTGTTCTCGGGGAACAGCCTTGATTCCGAAGGCATCGAAGCATTCAATGGTGTCCCAAACTGCATTTCTATAGTCTCTAAGTCTATTATTTTTAGCGGCGAATTTGTTTTTTATTTGGGACACAATGAGGTCAGAATCTCCTGTGACAGATATTGATTTGATTTTTCTTTCTCTGGCGATTTCCAAACCTAGAAGTAATGCTTCATACTCGGCTACATTGTTAGTGCAATCGAACTCTAAACGGAAAGAAAACAAGCTCTTTTCTCCTGATGGTGAAATTAAGACTATATCGGCTCCTGCACCATGTCGGGAACGGGCCCCATCAAAATGCATTTTCCAGACTTGTTCATGTGAAAAAGGTTGCTTTTTAACCTCCTCCCAGTAATTTGCTAAAATCATGAAGTTTCCAATTTCATCACTTGAATACATTGCTTCAGTGAATAAATGTTCAGGTGTTTCAACATGTTCTCGCATAGGTGGTTCATTAAACAGAGTTATGAATGAACCTTCTTTGGTTGGGATTGTGGCGTAGGTTAAATCCATTTGGACACTTCCCCCCAATCTTGCCGACCACTCCCTGGATAGCAACATTCCCCATGCATCAGGGATATCTAGGACTAAAACATTCATTGAGAGCTCAATGTCAGAGCAGGCAGCTAACCTAACGGGCAGGTTTTCAATTATTCCAATAGATTTTACAGGTTTGGAATCCATGCCACATACATTTCTGTAGGGTCTTGTGGGTACTAACTCAAGTTGTTCCATGACTCTTAAAGGCATGACACTTACTTCAGCTCCTGAGTCCAACATGCAATTATGTAGTATTAAACCATTCACTTCCAACGCAACATAAAAGGGTGGGAAGTTTCCAGAGTTGTCACCAGAGACACTTTGGATCATGATAGGGGAATCCCTAATCTCTGCAACAGCTTTCTTAGGAGCTTGCTTCCTTGTTTGAATCCCAAGATGAGTAGTAGCTCTTTTGTGGAATGAAGGGATCTTAAAAATTTCACAAAAAGGAATAGGCATGTTTATCTTTTCTAAGAAGCTTGTAATGTCTATGTTTAGGTTGTGAGGGTTTTCCTTATCCTTTTCATTTGTACCTAATCCTAGGAATTTCATAATGTCATGTTTAACAGCCGGGATCTTGATTAGGTCTTTTAGAGAAACCGAAGCAGATGAATTGGCCAGCTTATTTGGAATGTTTGTTCTAAGGAGTTCCTTGTTAGGTTTTAGAATCGTGGGAGGTTTTGGTTGCTTTCTCCAAAGGGTTGCTTTGGGAACATTAGTTTTAGGGGGAGGATCAATTTTTATTGCTTGATCTGTCTTTTTGTTTGCAGGAGGAGATTGGCTAGTGTTGGTTACAGTTTTACCCTTCGAGGTGACCTCAGGAGAAAGCTTTGGAGCTTTTGGCAAGATTCTCCGGACAGGTTGATGCACTGTCTTGCTAGGCTGTGGGTCAGTCGTTTTAGGTTGCTGAGTCTTGGGAGGACTAGCCTTTGGAGGAATTGAATTGCTACAGATGGATTTTAACATCTCTTTGGTTTGTTGATCACGTCTTTTGAAATCTTCATCTTGATTCTTAAGATATGTAGCAATGTTGGTGACCATTTCACACATGTTTGTCATAAATTCCATGGTCATTTCGGGAGAAATGTTATTTTGATTAGACATCTCTTTATGGGTTCTCTTCTCAGCGGAGTCACGATTAGGAGTCGCCAGGTAGAATTTTAAACTCTACTACCAAGAGATATGTCGTTTGAAGTGCAGAAAGGTAGTGAGACACAAAGATGTGTTGAACCAAGGTAGGCCCCTACCTCCCCGGCAACGGCGCCAAAAATGTTATCACACAACTTGTAGTTGCCCCTAGAGGTATCCCATCCGGGACGGTAGAGGAGCTAGGCAACTAAAGAGGTGACCCAAGAGATGCCACGGTTCCCAATGCAGGTGGGAGTCACGTCAACCGAGGCACTCTTCGCTTTAGGTCAAGGTATAACTAGACCAAGGGGGAGACCCTATACCCCAATCGCAGTTGATTGGACCCAAGCAAAGGTTTCAAAGGTGAATGAATGGTGAGTTACGGAAACCAATGCAAGTCTAAGTGGACTAAATGTTTAGGGCAAGGGTTGGGGGTGGACAAATATACATGAGATCACTCAAAGAGGGGGGACACACTCCCTCAAAGATGCCTAGGGTGGACGTATGACATATGATGTGATTAGGTACATCATAATAACATGATAAATGAGGGCTAGGAGGTACAAACATCACTCCACTAGCACCCCCTAATACATCAATATAAGATACAACAATTGATGACCAAGGAACACTAGGACGTGTGCCCACAACATAGAAGATGATGCCCCCCAAGGGCCAATATAAAGTTGTGTGGACCCCAACAAGTGATGAATATCATGCCAGAAGGTGTCTAGAGCATCCATAATATGCCTCGGACAAATTTCATGCCATTTCCTAAACCAAATCAATTTCATTCTGAGTCATTTTCACCTTTTTAATGCTATTTTTCCATGGTACTCTGTTGCTGAAAGATAAAATGGCCATATCGTCAAGTACTAGTGCCTGGAACTGAGATATAAGTGCACCAATGGACTCAGAATGTCCAAATCCACTAGGAACGAGTACTCATACCAGTGTTATCGGAACCGGACCGGAACCGGAAAAACCGGCCGGTCTGACCGGTTTACAGAGGTAACCGGTCCGGTCAGGGACAAAAACCGGTTGAACCGGAATTTTGTCTGAACCGGGTACTGAACCGGCCAGAACCGGCCGGAACCGGTCAAAACCGGCCGAACCGGCCGGAATCGGTCAAAACCGGCCCGAACCGGCCGGTCCGTACAATGGACCCATGAAACTGATTTTTATTTTTTTTAAACACAAAAAAAAGTTTTCTATGCTTCTATGATTAGTTTATTGTTATTCATTAGTACTATGGTTGCCATTTCGAGCCTCTTTGTTGATGTACTTTGGTTCAGAACCTCAGAGATGTATTGCACTGGGTGTTGTTTTGGTTATTTGCACCCATACTTGCTATATATATATGAGAAACTTTGCATATTTGTGTATTAATGGTTTGGATTCATATGTATGCACATGAATATATATGTTTTTTACAAAATATGAATATTTTATGTATTTTTTAGTCAACCGGTTTTTTTCCCGGTTTTTTCCCGGTTCCGGTCCGGTTTCCGGTCCGGTTCACATTTTGGGCTTCGCCGGTTCGATGACCGGTCCGGTTCTGATAACATTGACTCATACACCACAAGTCCATCAAGAAATAGATTTGGAAGCTCATCCGTGCCCAAATAATAAAAATATGGCCTGTAAATGCTGATAATAATAAAAATAATGCAAGCCACTATGGAAAATCATTGTCTGGAGCATTGAACCATCCAATGAACGTCAAAGGGCCATGAATAACCAAAATCGAACTATGTCGGCCAAACTCATCTTGCAACCTGTTGTTGACTTGGTCAAGTTGGTTTGACCAAGTCATAAATGATCAAAATAATGACCTAGACCGAAAACAACTGATCTTGCATGTACAAATGGATGAAATATGCTCCCTTATTTATATTAGTAGTAAGACTAAAGCATTAAGTGGCAATATAATGGTGATCATGAATAAAAATATCAACAGTAAGTCTAGATTCAAAGCAATAAATCACTCCAATTGAAAGCCTTGAGTGTATAATCATTTACAGACTTGATCATGTTGCTAGCTATGGGTGAAGGTGGATGAAACAAGGCTAGGCTAAGGGGATTTGACTCGACAACCTGAACACTGTAGCCTCTTGGACATGAGGGAAAGGGGAAGCCACTTATACATTTGCCAGATAAAAGACACTAGGGAATGGCGGTGCCTCACAAATGGGTAGAGTGCATAGAATGCTCGCAATAGACTCTAGAGAAGGAACGTTTATTGCATTTGCTTTACTGTCATCTTTGCACATTTAAGATTTACATTTAACATATAACATTTAACATTTGATCAACTTTGAGTAGCCGGCCTCCAAGAAAAGGTGCCCTGAATAGCCTTGCAGGCCTCAGATAATGACTCGGTCTTACCACCATTGCCCGCCACCGTCTATAGGTGCCATGGAGTTACCACCCTATTGCTCTGTAGGGGCGAACGACCTTACATCATACAAGGGATGAGTGCTCGTCCCGTCCCACTGACTAGCTACGAAAGACATTTTATTTATTTTCCTTAGTGTTTAAAAACACTTTTGTTGCTAACTTTTGCATCCATTAAGTTCCGATGCTTTCTTGTAGGAATACTTGCTTTCGAGGACTAAAGGATAACATCCCAGTGACACATGCCACACACTCCAGAGTCGAGACACAGGTAAACATGGAGTCTATCCAACATTGAGGCATAAGTGGGGGGAAGTCCTCGATATCACTAGTCAAAGTGCAAGTTAGGATCAAATCAAAGACGAAATATAATGGATGGATGGGGATAGTGATCAGGCGAAGCCATGACTAGCAAAAATCTATGGGGAATGACCAAGTCCATACTATAACTAGGGAATGACCAATGAGTATACACAAGAACATCTCACTCAAAGCAACTTAATCACTTCTACTCTAAACCATCAATAAAGAGCAAGATAGAAGATCACCAATGCAGAGCCCCTATATACCCAGTCTTGTTAATAAGATAAGTAAACAAGTAAAATAAACATCCAAGTACAATAACCATATACCTGTTGGGTCATATACCTGCAGCTTCATTTGTAACATCTGTAGAACACTGGGAGACTGCTATTGTGTGCATCATGGGGCACTATCATCATCTCTACTCTATAAGGTGAAAAATGGCTAACTTAGTCATTGACCTGGGGTCATGGGGCTCAGTCCTGATATGAAACTAGCTGTGTATATGCTCTGGGCCCATTGAATATAAGAGTGATCATAATCAAAATGCTCATCAGCTACTGATCTCGTGCATATGATAGCAAAAGATTGGCTTAGAAATGTGCTAAAAAATGGTCTGCAATCATGGTAGCCCCTACTACTATGGACATGGCAACATGACCATAAATCTCCTTTGGCTCCTCCTATGACTTATCCATCTCCATATCATTTCACTATTATTGCTAAAAGCCTGTTGGCTAGAGCTTGATAGATTGACTCTTGGCCTCCCCTATGTGACCCCTTCACTAAGAAGTCCTCTCAATTTTCCATTATCTCTTGGGCATGTTTGTGTTGCAATGATCTTGTGATGGTTTAGGAGGCTTCCTTGTAAATACCTGGGGTTAACTGCTTATCAAGTAAAGAAAGTTGCCATGGAGCAATGCTCTCCCTAGACCATGGAGCAATGCTCTCTTAAGGCAGATTTGATGTGGGTTATCTCCTAGTCCAAGTCATCCTTTGAAAACTAATGCGGCCCCCTTCAAAAAGCACTCCAAAAGCTTTGAAAATCCACATGATTTAGCAAACAATCAATCTTCTGTCTTCAACAATGAATACCTGTGAAAGATCTGAGTGATCTCTCCTTTTGATCAGCTAGGGTGGATTCGTTTCACCACCGAAACCAATTCGTCCAAGGGTTTCAACCCCAGAACCCTAAAAAGCCACACGAGCTCTCCAAATCGATTTTATCAAATGATCATGAATAATGAAAGAATGGGTCGATTTTCTCTTTTATCCCCCCTTTTTACCTTTTTCTGCCCTTTTTACCTTTTTTCCACATTTAATTAATAAAAGTGACTTTTATAAAGTCCCTTTTTATTTAATTACTCAATGTCACTTTTAGTGTTGCTTTTTTGCCCAATTGGCATTAAATAATTAATTAATTCCATTTTTTACCGAATATAGCCTACGGGAATTAAATAGGCTAATAAGTCAACCGTCTAGAGTGATCATTCGGAAAGGGATATTACAAATGGTTCTCCTGATGAAATTTGAAGTCCCGTAGCCGTGCGAAGACGACTAAGGACTGACTCATATAATCTCATAATGGCAGTCAAAAGGGTCTCAGAAATGCCATTGGCTTGGAGCCTCTCAAATAATGCCACCTTGGGGATAGAGTTGAATGCTTTCTCCGAAAGTCTACAAAGCAACAATAGACTTTTGAAGAGTGGTGATGAGCCTCCTCAATGATGGCTTGGAGCGTAAGATTGTGATCACTGTTCTGGTGTGCTAGTCTAAAGCTCGCTTGCCTCTGAGTTGTCTCCTCTCAAGATCCCTAGAAAGCTACATATGGAGAACTATAACATATAGCTTAAAGAAAGTGTGGCCAATAGTGATCGTTCTGTAGTTGTTGGGATCAGTATTAGGGATCGATTTATGGATTAGGTGAATAATATGACGTGACCATGATTCAAGGAACCCATAACAAACCATGTGGTTAAACAGATCGACCAAGTGACAATTGAGTGCTCGAAGGCCGTGTTTGAAGAGTTCACCTGTAACCCTTCCTCATCCGTTGCTTTGCTAGAACTCATGGCCCAAACAACCTCCCGAATATCATGGGGGGTGAATAAGTAACAAGATGGGGGGGGGAGAGTAAATGAGTTATATACATCTTATCCTCTAACAATATCATCACAGAGTGTTGCATAGATAAACCTTCCTCATTGGGTGGATTGTATGGTCAGGTAGTCAATAGGCTAGTTAAGTGGATGGTTTGATTAGTAGAAGGCTTGAGTTACTCTTGGAGAAGAGGGGCTATCATGGGCCTCTGTGACATTAGTTAGTTTGACAAACACTAGGGACCAAGGTGTCTCACAAATGGATGATATGCTTAGAAGGTGCCCCCTCGACTTTTAGCAAGCCCCCCTTGTATTTCACTTTCATATTTTGCTTTTCATTTTTTTTATGCCTTTTTCTTTTGGATTTTTCTTTGAAGCACTTTATTTATTTGCAATCCTTTATTTGACTAATGATTGAAAGGTATTGGCCCTAGATTGCCTTTTGGGCATCAATTATGACACAGCCTTAGCTTTCCTGCCAACCACTATCCATAGGTGTGACGAAGCTGCCACAGTAATGCATTTTCAGAGCAAGTAGGCTTAACCTCTTAATTCAAGGAGTACCTACCCTCCCAACCACTAACCAATTTTAAGGATGGGAACACTTGTTTCAAGACTCAAGAGAACACTTCTGGCGACTAGACCACTTAGTCTTAGAATCCAACATCGGTAGCTCTTTCGATAGGGAAGGTTAAGGATTTGGATAGTTTTGTCACACATCAGAGTCGAGACACCAGGGAAAACATGGAGGCCATCCTAACTGTTACGATGGTACTAGCACCAACGTACTTGCAGAGGTACCCCAGGGAGAGGCCAACATTTTTTTCGACTTGGAGGGTATGATACAGCCACTCTTCATAGGTGGGGTCATGGCCAGATCCTCTTGCTCTCTCCTGGGGGTACTATGGCTTAATGACACTATTGACTGACTCACAAAAGGGCTTGAACCCCTGAGGTTGGTGACTGGGGCCCCCAGGGATGGGTCTTTGGACCACATGACCCCCCCCATTACTTTTACACTGGTGGCATGCCTTTCTTCAGCACTGGGGCCCATATCATTGCCCCAGGTCTTCTCTTGCACCCTCTTGATGCTCTAGAGCTCCAACGCTAGCTCTCCATGGCCTCCATAGAGGATGACATCATCCTTTACTTGGCTACAAAATGCTTGCTTTTGTTAGTTTTTACTTGAGCAGCATATAGCATATAAGCAATTACTGAAAGATAAACAAGCATAGCATAGAAGACAAGAGACAATTTATCCTGGGAAACCCTCTTGGGGTATAAAACCCAGCAAAGCCTTCCTCAATATAGAAATCACAAAGTACAAGATAACCCTAAGACAAAACAACTACTCCTCCACTTGTGCGCACCTCTCTTCTTCACTTATGCGAACTTGCTTGAGTGAATGAGTGGTTAGAAGTGAGAGAGAGCACTTCTATTTATATTCTTCTGTTGAGATGACTAATTCCCCAACAGGGCCGACTTGTCTTCTTGACTCGTCAATTACATAATATATTAATCTTCTAGGGGCTTTTCTGAGCCGACACATGTCCTAGGGTTTACATTGATTCTTTCAATGACCTTTACATTATTAATTACATGACCATCAACTCCTGTAGGAGGAATACAATAATATAAATAGAATATCTTCCGCAGTTACATTATTTTAACAGCTTTGAGGGGGGGCGTTGAGGGCTTTTCACTATTTCTGGGGTTAGTAGGGGTACGACGACCCTCCCTTCGCATCTTAGCCTTCAGTGCAGCCCGATGTGGCCTTTTTCAGTCATTTTTGACATGCAGGGGTGAATACTGGGGAAAAAGTCCCAATTCACCCATTCGTATCATTATTTTATATTATTTTTGTTTTAATTTTAAGTTGACATTTTTAATATTAAATTGACCTTATTTTATGTAAAAGTGAGTGTGAGATTATATAAATTCAATCTCCTCACTTCATTTTTCAACATCAACTTTTGGGATATTTTCATTATGTCTGTTATTTACCCTAACTAGGGCTCTTTGAAGTGATGAACACTCCTTGATGAAGGTTATTTTGCATGTTTGAAGCATTTTTTGGAAGTTTTACTATTGTTCATGCCATTGCTAAGGTGATGCTAGAGTTGTTTTCTTAACACATGTACTTGGAGGTATCTATACTTTTGGTTTGATGTCTCTTAGTTAATTTGTATGAAAGTGATGCTTGTTAGGGTTGAATGGAAGCCATTGTGGCTTCATTTTGTCTTGATTAGCATTTCATTTTTATCTTTGATCACCCTTGCATTCAAGCTTGAGCTTTAGGTCTTCAAGTCTTGCTAAGGCTAGGTTCCCCCAACGAATCCTAGAGATTGTTGAGGTTAGCCCTAGTTGCCAAGTTTGCCAAGTACCATCTCAAGGAGGGTAACTCCTTTCATTGATGCCCTAGGGTCGGGTAGATAATTTTCTCTTGAAACCCTAGGTTGTTCAACTACTTCTAAAACTTAATTTATGAGATATCTAAGCTTGTAAATATTATCGACTTTAAATTTTAATTTGTTTGTCATTTATATGCTTTTTTGAGTTATTTACATGATTGAAAATGCTTGTTAAAAAGCCCTAAATTTGAGTTTTATTGGTAAAACCCTAGCTGCAGTCATTAAAACCCACCGATCTCCTTCCTTCTCCTTCCAATAACCTCGCTCTCCTCAACCAGTGACTCAGCCTTCCCTCTACCATCTTTCCAAACCTTTGCCCCCCCCCCCCCCATCTGGCCAGTTCGCTGCCCCTTTCTTCACCATGAACCTCCCCTTTTTCTGCTCCACCGAGCCTGCTGATCCACCCCAGCTAAACCTCGGATCTACTCTCCCTCTTCCCAATCTCCTCCTATGTAGTGTCCCTTTTTAATAATTTGGAAAACTTGGAAAAATTGCAATTTTTTGGTCAATTTGAACCTTGGACTAGTGAGGACTCAAGTGCTTCCAAATGGCTCCTAACTAATGGCTTCCCAAATGCAATACGACCCTCCCAACTTTCAGAACAGAGACATGGATTAATTAGATGACTTCAATGGGCACCCAAATGCATTATTAATCAGTTCCTAAAGGCTTCTGCAACTCCCATAAATCAGAGATTTGTAAACATATCATCACATAGGGGGAAATGAGAGAAAAACGCTATAACTTGCTATGAAATTTGAGAGAAATGTTCCAAAGACTTGCATAAGGTCCATGAAACTTCTTCAATACATTAATGGCTCTCCAAACAACAATAAAACCACTGAGATTGACTGAAAGAATTCCATATCAAACAACTTGAAGCTCTTACTACAAGATATATGGGAAAATGGCACCATTCATACATAGTTTCACTTGGATTTTAGATATGAGGTTCATCTGAGCATCAAATACAGAGTGTAGACATCATATTACTAATAAATGGGGCCCCTTGGACTTCCCCAAAGAGATCAGCATCTCATCATGTGCGCCATTCCTCCAAGAGCAAGAATATGAAGTGAAGAGTGAGAGAGATGTGGGAACAAGTTGAAGAAGAAGTGATGATGAGCAGCCCTGTAGCTTCAACTTGTAACAAATGACTTCATTGCAGCTCCAAATGAAAGGTCTGAATGGCCTCTCCAATTGCCAATTAGGATGGGAATCTTTCACCCTCGAAATTGGTGCTAAGGCAAGTAGAATAAGCACTCAACTTTCATGGACAAGCTATGCTCTCCAATTACCAAATGAGAAATGATCCAAAAGCCCCTCTCCTTCTTTGTTCTTGTCTTTTATTAGCTTTCCAAGCCCTCCATGGTTTGAATTCCCTCAGAGAGCTTCATGCCAACTCGAATTGGGGAGAGATTCCAATGAGTGTCACTTGTCCAACAATTCCTAGCTCCCTCTTCCATCAATTCGAATAGAGGAATCTTGGGCTGCCCTAACTTCCTTGTGCGCCCTCTTGGAGGCTATTTTTAGCCCGGACATGTCATATAGGTCAGATGTTAGCAATCGGGTCTGATTCTTGTCATAAGTGTCATAGCATATTCATCATTGTTGTCATAGAGCTAGGGAATCTAGCCCAAGTGTCACAATACCTCTAAGATGCCTCTTCTTCTTCCATGGGAGTTACTCTTCCTCTCAATTCGACCCTCATTGAGTCATGCCAAGTATAATGTCCTTCCAACTCCCCCAAGAACGTTAGACTCCAGCTTGGATTCGAATGGGTGAGAGTAGGATGCCATGTGGCATGGAGAATCTTGCTTTGTGTGGGTCCCACACCACCAATGTGCCCTCATGATCAAGTGCCACCTTATTTTCATATTATAAGTATTTAGTTAGCCCCTTTTAATATATTTTTGTCAAGCTAATGTCCATTTGGGGTTTTATAGCTCCCTCATTCCAAATCTAAATGTTTCCACCCCAACCTAGGGAACTAGTAGATTGGTGGAATTTTCCCTTCTAGTGATTTATTTGGATGGGGACATTACATCCTACCTATCTCGCCATCCCTTTCTCCCTCTGCTGCCCCTTCTCTGCTGCAGCCCTACCACAGTCCTTTTCCTTCCCTGTTCTATCCTTCTCCCTTGCCATCCGAGCTCTTCCTTACCTCCTCCCACCTTTTACCTTCTACCTTGGCTGCCCCATATCCTCAACGCCCTTCCTTCTTGGCCCTTTCCTTCCCTTGGCGTTGCCCATCCGAACCCTTTCCCAAGCTTAACACAGGTCTGCAATCAATGATTGCAGACCCTGTGTGTAGTGCCCTTTTACCCTACACCTATAACATAAAACACAAAACAATAAAATCGAGTTAATGCATTTAATTATGGTTTTAGCCATTTTTGTGTTTTCTATATATTTCTAAGCTAATTTGCAGCCCAGATATAACTCAGAAAAACTTCATATGTTGATCTGGAAATTACGTGTTTTACAGTCATTATCTATTTGGTGATGGTAGTATTTGATGAATGCTGAAAGGGATAGCACAACTTTCACTTTGATTATTGTTCTTGTTTATTTAATTAGTTTGATAGTTAGTTGTGTTCACCAGTGGTTCTCTATTTGACTGCAAACTAATTAGGCCTTTGTACACATATATTATAAGTGAGTTGCCTTGGATAAATGGTTAAGGTATATCTGGTTACACATTTGCCATGATACATAACTGATTTAATTCTTAAATCTAATAATCTATGGTGAAAGATTCATAAGAGAACTCCTATATTTCATTGGTTGTTCATTGTTATGGTAATTGTTTTTTTTGAATTGTCATTGATATGTATTTGGTTAATGGTTGGATGATGTTTGCAATATAGTCTTTTGATCCAATATTGATTAATGTAATACTGTGTACACGTTTTCTTACGTTTCTTGGTAAATGATCCTGAATCTACATTTGGTGAATGATTATTATCCCTTGGTCCATTATTGAATTACATGCTTATACATCTCATTGAATGATCTAAGTGGATTATTGATTTTGATCATATCTTTGCACTCACTAGCATTGATCATAATATTATTGACTCCATTTAGGCATTGGTCTAACTACGAGATTGCACATAATATAGTCTGTTGGTTGTTCTAGTGTCTTACAGGGTTCCATAAGGATACCTCTCCTTGGAGGTTTCGACTTTTGAAGAAGTTAGAACAACGACCGAGGTGACATTGGGTCACTGTTCTTATTTTTGCTTACCGGGAATTAGCCCTGCTAATTTGCCCGTTAACACTAACCAAGAGATCACAGAGGGGAAGGTCCTGGAGTCACTTAGCTATATTCAGATCAACAATATTTTTATCAAGCAAGGTGAATGGGTGGAATGTGGATAAGGGCAATATGTGGAACCAAGGATTAGGTGATGATCAATGCAACACTTTGCAGACCTGCAAAAGAAAAAGAGTAAAACATGTATATAATAGAAACTAACACTAAATGTAATTCTATGCAATTGTCTCCCTCATCCTACTTATCAAATAATCACAAGTCGTAAGATAAGTCCTACTACGAGTCAATTTATCAATAGCAAATATAATCATCCATAAAATGTCCTCTGGACACAACATCTGATACACCAATCATGATCTAGGGTTTAGATGGATTAACTAAGGGTTTAGGTAAATATCAATGATGCAATCGAATTCAAGGAATTACACTCAGTAGCAAATTAGCTTAGAAATCGAGGAAGATGGTGCTGTTATCACAAAACTTGTAGATGCCCCACAAAGTTATCCTATCCAGGACGGTAGAGGTGTCAGGAAACTAAAGATGTGATCCTCGAGGATCTTGATCCCTAGATATGGATCGGTTGTCACGCCAATCAAGATTCTCTTCACTTTAAGCTTAATGAACCAAATGGCTAAGGGGGAGACCCTAGTCTATCCTTGTGGGAAAGACTAAAACTAGGATATCAAAACTAGATAATTATGTTAAACGAGATAACCCGAGATAAAATCCTAGATCAAGACGATGACTATTAATAGGAGTTAAGGGATTGGTGAGAAGTTTATCAATGATTCAAATACAACCCGAAATGAATATTTATCAATAGTTAAGTTAATTATATTGATTTGGGTGAATAGTGTCAGGTGAAAGATACCCAAGTCACTACCCTAGAGGAAATGAGCTTAGCAAATTGGAAATGCCCAGAGTAGAGGTTGGATTTACACTATGAATGATTCCTAACACTTGATTGTTTGCTTGATTGATATATAAGACAATGGAGAAGAATCACAAGCAGAGAGATGTCACAACTTCACACAAAACAACCTTTAGACTTGGAATGCGACTTGCCTGACTGACTAGTGCCTATGCCATATGGGTTAATGGGGTCTCAAAGATGACGCCCTCAGAGCATTTCAGCTAAGTTGGACACTAGGAAAATTACGCAAATTGTAAAATTTGCAAAATGTGAATGGTGTGATGGGAATATTTCTTTTATATTTGTATTATGAGGGTTTTAGTTGGATTTTTAATTAAGGCAAACAATGGAATCAAAGAACTACTAGAAAATGCT